>OMKK01086004.1:0-27054 GCA_900302305.1 Polymixia japonica
CTGCAACATACCAAAATGGCGGCGAAAGACGAGAGAAATTCGTCTGTAAATGTATTCCTCACGTCCCAGATCGAAAATATGCAGAAAATAAACCGTTCGCTCGACCTAAAGTCTGTAAAAACAATTAATTCTACGCCTCTTACTACTTTCGGCAAGCTTTGAATGAATTAAAACTACGCCGGTTTCGCGTGTCAACAAATCCGTGATTCCGTGATGATCATGAACATCGCTCTTAGTCTCGTCTTTTTTACATGAAGCCGTTTCCTCGTGTTTTTGTGTGAAATGCAGCCAAGCCATGGAGCTTCTTTCTTTCACACATTCTGTTCCTTGCTTTTCTCTCGAATTACGTCATGCGTTTGGATTCGCTGAGCCAGGCATCGATAAGAGGAACCGGTTCTCAAAGAGGGATTCGAATCCATGGAATCGAAACTTTTCTTATCGATGGACCCGGAGAACCAGCTATTGATTAACATCCCTACTGAAGAGCGAGTGCAGAAACTTAAAAATAAAAAACAGACTTGAAAATACTTAACATTCTCTTGGACATATTTTCGAAAAACAAGTCCCGTTAGTGAACTTGGTGACTTGGTTTACCTGAGAGTCGAGCCAGGTACTGCACGGTGGAGGTCTTCCCTGTGCCTGTCTCTCCCACCAGGAGGACAGGCTCCCCTCTGGTCACGCAGACAGCTAGCTGCTCCAGGAGAACCGCAGACGGACGCGTAGCCGCAAATGTCAGGTTCTCCCTAAACAGCAAGGAAACACATTTAGTCATTATGATGGTTTGTTAGCCTCGCTGCAATAAAATTTCCTTTTAAGGGCAATAAACTCTCGAACTTAAGATGAAATGGCTAACTTATCTGTCACTGATTTAGATTTGTTTGTAAAAGATCAAAGGCTTTTATTTGAGGCTTTTATATTGTGTTTTTAAAGCACTTCTAAACCTTTGACATGTGGAATCATCGATTGTTGATTTCTGCACGGTCGTGCGAAATGAGACTGATGGAAATGCGAATGTATTTTTTATATACCAGTCCGAGGCTTGATACACATATAGCAGCAAATAAATGGATTTAGGAAAGAATCAATGTGTGATTTTTAGACATGCACTGAAGGCTGAACCATTAGCTGGCTTTGTTTACCATAATGCAGTTTAAAATCAATTCAATGTTTATTCAATTTGCCAACAGGGGATTAGATGTTGGTGCAGCATCTGAGGTGAGGGGTGGGGGTGGGGGCGCCCCACTTACACATAAAGCTGCACGGCTTCAGTCTGCCTGCGTTCCAGAGTCACTCTGCCCACGGTGGCCTCCAGCTCAGTCACAGAGATGCCAGCCTGGTACATCTGGCAGAAGTGCTGAGCCTAAAAGCAAACTGTGTTCAGTAGGCTGTACTGCAAATCATACTGCATCGAGCTAAATAAAGCTGTTGGGCCTCACAATCAGCTTGGAAAAATAATAACATCAATATTGACTACAGCCAATTTCAAACTGCAACAAGTGGAAATCTTTTGTTATTTATTTAGTCATCTATGGTTGTGAAAATGTATTGTAGATGACCTGCTAAAAGAGGTATTTAGTGCTGGGCAGAATTATTGCCTTACAGGTCGAGCAGAGTAGAGAGAAAATCTTTCACTACATTCAAATCTTTGGCATTTTTCTTTAAAATATTATTTTCTTATTTTTTTATGGATGCATTTTATGTTTGTGCCAGTTACCTTGAATTCACTGTTTTTGGCATTAGAAATGGTTGCCCTTCCCTCATCGTTCATGCATTTCTAAAGTACCTTCTCTTTGGAGATGTTGAGCTTGCTTCCAATAATCTCAGCCATTCGTAATCGATTTTCTGATCGAGAAAGCATCGCGGTGAAACAGTCGAGAGCCTGACAGGGTTAAAACAACAGCAAACGTTAAGATTAACACACATTTTACAAATCTGTAACTGAAGTCCCTTGTTGAGCCAATCTGAATGTTTTCATACCTTGAATTGAAAAAACTAATTTTCAGTATAAAATGGATTTACATTACTTTACATATTTTGAGGAATTTTGTTTAAATTGGCTTTTAAGTTTGTAAAAACTAAATTAACTTTTCCCTTGTGCAAATTTCTCAAGGAATCCATGTAAATGTACGTAAATCTAAAGAATGTATAGGAATCTATCTATACCTCAAATTTAGATGGCTAAAATACAATTTAGATAGAACAGGTCTTTTCCCCAGACTCTAGGAACTAGGAAACAAACATTACTAGGTAAAAACATTCTACCCACAGCTGACATGAAATAGGACTGTGCTGACTAATGGGACACTATTTTATGTCAGCTGTAGGTATGATGTGTTTTTGTTTGTTTGATTAATTGTTTTTAATGAAATCAACACGACGACATCAACGAGATTCCATCAGTGGCCAGTAAGACTCTACAGCCGTTGGTTGAGATGATCGTCGGCTCACCTCTTGGAAGACGTGTTGTGCTGTGGCAGAGGATGTGCCGTCAAAGTTACTGCTGATCCTCTCACACCACTTCAATAAGTCCCTGTAATTCAGTGAAGGGGGTTAAGATCATATCTCAAAGAAAATATTGCTCCTACATTTGCTACTTGTTCCCATAGACTTCCAGCAATTGAGCTAAGCTAACCATTAAGCTAAGTTTTCTTCATTTCGTCAAACCTCACAGAGACATAAAAATCATCTATAGTTTGTCTGACTCTGGGTAAGTAGGAAAAATACAAGGAGAGCAGTTAGCAGTTAGCAGTTAGTCCACTCCCCAGTCGTACTTTTATTGTTTAGTGACCCAGGGGGAAAGTAAGGAGACAGTAGGTGAGACACTGCAGGAAAGAACGCACTGCTGGGATCTGTTCCTAGATCAGTGGTGGCTCCAGATGTGAGGGACTGAGCCAGCGGGTTATCTCTGGACACGCATATTGAGAAACTTTTAAATAAAAGCTCTGTATAGTCAGTACATGAAGGCCTTTAGTAAAGCTCATCTAATGTTTAGGGAATAACTTAACATAAATGAGACTGAAAGTGGAACTAAGTCAAGCATATTCAATTCAAACAGCCTAAACCCAGATGGCCTACATATAAGCACTGTAGGCCACAATATAAACTTCAGTGAGAGAGAATTGAGCATGCAAGTTAATTGTATTGATCAATCAGAAAATATATATGCTACTGAAGTGGAGAGCATGACATGGAAAACTACCCAGGTATTGATTTTATGACTGAAACCCCATCCTCACATCTAGTTCCTCCCATGGACCAACACAAGTGAAGGCATATGGATGTTGCAGAAGGTGCCAGAACAGATCTGGAGTTGCATGCGATTCTAAGTTAGGGAGTTATTAACAACTTGTTACCTAACGGTGTTGCCCTGGCAACGGCACCTAACATCTGTGCTTCATGCCCAGTATCATCCAGAGGGCAGACGAATCAATGACCCATCGAACGCAACAGTACCCAGTGGAAAGCTAATTAGATTCCTGGAGGCTGGCTTTTCCAGACTGGCTACCAGTTTCACCGAGAGGATATCTGACACAAGTAGGGCCAGTAGGACTAGCTCTCAGTCTGGGATGCTGGTGAGGATGAGGGATTGTTGGAATGGGGTAGAAGTCCTCTAGGTAGGGCTGTCATATCAAGTCCATGTGAAGGACAGAAGGTCCCCTATAGCTCAATAGGGCTCCATTCTAAACATGGCTGCCCGTGTGCAGTAATCCTACTGTAAGATGGATAAAAGTTCCCACCAAACGGCCTAGACAGGGAAAAAAAACTTTTTTTCTGAACCAGAAAGTTAGGGTTAGTGAATTCAGAATTTTGTCAAGTTATTTTCTAAAGTGCTAATGTTTTTAAAGTACTGTTTGGAGAGCAGCTGTCTACCTGCCAAAGTAGCAGATGGAATTAACAGATTTACTTACTAGAGTTAATATCAAGCCCTGATCACGTGACAGACAGACTCGAACACCAGAAAACAATAGGAAGTGATGCAATAACGAACCATAGCAATTTCAGAATAAGATGCCACTTCTAGCTGTGTCTAAAAAAACCTTTTTCTCTCTCTGATATCCCCCCAGATATCCTCTGGTCTGGGCATCACCTCAGTGACAGGGCTCTCCCCTCCAGGGACGTGGTCTTGTCCTCTGGTCTCTGCTGCGGTGCCTCGGGGGTTTCCAGGCTGCTCGTGCTGCCCGGCACGGCTGGGTCCTGGTTCGGGTGTCTCTCCCCCGTCAGCTGGCAGTAGATGTCCAGGAGTCGGTCTGCTACCACCGTCAGGTTAGCATACCTGCTAATGAGCACCTAACCCAAGAGACGGTCAAAGCTAGCTATCAGCAGTCAACAGTCAAGCAGCAACAGTTTAAAGAACATACTCAAAGTCTTATCTACTTGCATCCTTCCCACACCTTCACTTATACACGTGTTTAGACACACATCAAGTGAAGCTAAAAACACAGTAAAGAATATATAAATCCACTCACACCCTCATCTACACTCTCAGTAACGCACGCACTCTCAGTAACGCAGCGCAACAAGAGTGACATTAGGTCCAAAATACACAAACGTTACAACACTTTAGCCAACAGGTTACTTATATCTCGCTCTCACCTTTTTCAACTCCTCTCGCGTCATGTTGCCCATCTGCAGCTTGGTCCAGTACTTATCCAGAAGAGCTGCATGGGTGCTCTGTGGTCTGTACCAGCTCCCTCCACTGTAGTACATCCTGCAAAACACCAACAAGACGTGACCTCGGTGTAGGCGTGACCTCGGTGTAGGTTTGTGTGAACGTTTCGCAGCAGCAGGTAGGTAAGCACTTGTAGCTCGATACATTCGGAGTCAAAACATATTCTCACCTCCTTGTTGCAAAGAACTGAAATCCAGGAGCCACATCAATGCAATCCTCTCTTCCTGGAATCATTAACTTCTTATTCTCCATCAAAGGCAGGAGTACAGATATCTAAAAAAAAAGATAGAACTCAAGGGTCATATTTTTATTATTATTATGCAATAAATAGAAATAGGTGTAACATCTTAGCACTCCTCAAGGCTAGTTTTGTAAACAGACTAAGTTTAGTTCTAAAATAACCTGTCACAGCCTCTTTAGTGAAAATCTATTAGAAGTATCCACTGGCAATAGAACAGGTTAGGATTTATCTGTGTCAAGATAACAGACTAGGGGACATATTCTATACATCTCTCCATTTCAATATACAATGTGAATACTGACCACGTCCAGGGGTGCATGGTCAATGTCTTCCAAGAGGATCCACTGGCCTTTAGACACAGCCTGTGTTAGTGTGCCTGGCTGCCATACAAACTTCCCAGGTATATCTGTACAACGGTACATCCCCAGTAGCATCTGGAGAAGAACAAATTATTGATGAATTCATTATTATAAGTTAGCAGAACATTCTCAACATTTCATTCAATCCCTGTGAAAAAGGGGATTTTTACACAAAGGAAGAGGCCATAGTTTACACTGATGCAATGTTCTCTCACCTTACTGTCAGTCTGGTCACCAAGCTGCACCTTGAGAATTTCACTAGTTCTCGTATGTCCAGTGACAGCAGCCATGAACTCGACCAGGGCAGTTTTACCACAGCCGATGGGCCCCTCAAGCAGAACGGCCTTCTGGGAAGCCACTGCCAGTGCCAATCTTCTCAAGTTGCGGCATGTTGAATCCACCAGCACCAGATCCTTCTGGTTGATCTATAGAGAAGTTGCAACGTCAGCAATTATGTAACAAACCAACATATATTACATTTTTTGTAGGCCAACCAGGAAGTTGAAGTCTACCATGGGTTCCTTCAACAAAACTCTAATGGACTTGTCCCATTGGGTTTTGGATTGATGCAGAAAATAAGCTCTGTGGCAAACAAAGGCACATGATATTCACATGTTTTTTTCAACAAGTCACTCTTCAAAAATGAAAACCACTTTTAAGATTTTTGAAGCATAAATACAATCAGTACAACTTTTTGAGGCACATAAATAGTATATTTATTTATGTTATGGGATATTTACTGCTGTATTTTATCTCATAGAACAAAACCTGCCATATCTGTTAAGCTTGTTTTAACAGCAGACCATGTTTCATGGATCTAACCAAAACCCACTGAGGCAAATCCATTAGAGTTTTGGTGAAGGAACCCATGGGAAACACACTTCCAGGTTTTAGGAAAACATTCACCATATTATGCTACAAAACATGAGAAGTTACAGCTCAGGGTATATACCTGTTCCGTCTGTCTAGGTTCTATCCTGGGGAGCACCACACCGCAAACTGCCACCACATTCTGGGACAGGTCCTCCGACACTACCTGGCCCCTGGTGAACTTGTTAGCTCTCTCCTGGCGCCACATCACAGAGCCCTGATTGGCTAAGACCAGTGCCTTCTCTACCTCCAGCACCTGCATCTCCTCCAAAGCCCTAAACGCAGAGCAAAGTGCGAATCATAACCTGCATGGGACTTATTGAGGAATTTAACTGGTTGTCATTTAATGTTATTTAGAAAAAGTGGCCATGGAGAAATGTTTAATAGAAAATGTACTCAATCACATTCTAAAATGTGCAATTATTTAACAAAACACGGGTATTGGAATAAAAGTAGTGTTTTTGATCCAGAATAGACCGAAGAATCAAAACCAGTATTGGTGTTGAAAAATGTCCAACAATACAGAGCCTTGACTAACACTAAACATCATCAGATCCCACAATCAAAAGAAATGTACATACTTAATTTTCATGTGCAGGATCTCATCACTGGTCAGCACCTTTCTCAGGAAGATGGTTTTCTGATTATCAGTCATGCGAGAGACCAGCGCTAAACAATGGGCAGTGTACCTGTTGGACGCAGAGTCACAACATATTAATTTGAGAGAAAGCGAAAGCCCTTGTTTCCTTATGCAAAGACGCATTAATAATTACACTTCTTTAGCAACCAAAAACAAACACACCCTCGAACCATGACATCACTGGTGAGCAGTTGCGATACACAGGGACTCCAGTCCCAGAGGACTCGAAACTTTGCACAATCGCTCTGGAGGAAACGCAAGGTAGCACCCATGAGGTCGCGCAGCTTCATCCGCCTGGGTCCATACTGAACCGATGAAGACTCTTCACTGGTGAAGAAGAGCCTCTGAAACACCGGTGGCGCGTCATTGAAGTATCTCGCAGCAAACCTGAAGAGAGAAGATAATAACAGTCTGGGTAGAGTGTAATACCCACAGAGGGGATACGTCTAGTGCTCAGTGTGAGAATGATTGGGTCCACTTACGCCTGTGCATCCGGACTGATGCCGAGGAGTTTGCTGAGGGCCACACATAAGCGCTCATGGAGGTCATGGTTGATCCTACCACCTGATTTGACCCTCTCTGCGTTTCTCTCCAGCAAGTCCAGAACAAGCGGTCGGAGATGTCGCGCAATCAACAAAGTATAGTCCTTCTCTAACAGTAGCTGAGCTAAACATCCCAGAATGCATTGCCTGTCCTGCTGGCTCCATATCTGAGGAGAGAGCAAATGTAAAAAATTGTCCCAATTGAACCATTGATTGATTGTTAAATCCAGACCTGAATAAAAGCCATTTCTTTTAAATATTCCCATGATAGGAGCAAACAATAACGCAATATTCATTTAATGACATAATGTTCGTAGTCATAGCTGAATTATTTAATATGCAAAAAGACATGATCAATATTTGAAGGGGATAATTTTGCATACTCAACAGAGGATGCGCTTTGATTCACACTGTAAAAAGAAACAACTCTTAACAGAATATTTTGTTCCCAACATGTCAGAAAGATAAATATATTACCTGTTTTACCAAATATTGGCTTAGTTCGTTGTGACTTTTGTCAATCTGTCTGGATATGGTGCCCAATGATGACAGGCTCAATTCTAAATTTTCCATCGTATCATTTGTCGTTTCTGGAGGAGCGACCTACAATGAAAACAACCTCAAGCGACCTGCAAAGCAATATGAAGATCTACTGTTTATAACCAAATAACGAGGTTCATCACTTGCTTGTCTGTTCAGGTTGTATCACAACACATAAGCACGTTCCCGTCAGTGTTAAAATCCTGTCCACATGTGAGTGAAACACAAACACTTCCGGGTCGTCGCCCTCCCCGCGTCGCGCACTGATGACGCAGACGAACAGGCGACTCCGCTGAGCGCCGCTCTGTGAGGAAACACCTTTCACTTTTACAGACTAAAACATATCTACTTTACACGCTTTCATCGCTGTCAACACGTTTACGCGTCTGTAAGGGTCCGAAGAAGGCAGTCGATCGGTGTATTGTTGATTTAGTTGAGAATTGGCCGGTGTTGTTGAAGAAGATTGGAGGAGTCGGCGGAGATGGATCACATTCCTTAATGACAGACCGCGGGAAAATGTTACTTCCTGGACAATGAAGCGTTGGCGCGACATTACTGTTGTAAACACAACTAACTATTAACACAAATATACCACAACAACGCAGAATATTAACACAATACCACAAGGTGAGAGACTTTTAATATATCATTACTGTTGTAAACACATTAAGACTTTTAATGTATCATTACTGTTGTAAACACAACGCAGAATATTAACACAATAGCACAAGGTGAGAGACTTAATGCAGAGGTTGTGCTTGTATTCATCTTCATGTGATTCAGGTGTAGTTTGCAGTATGTTGTGTATATATCACAGTCTGTGAAGCTGTCAGACTCCAGTACAGTGATGTCAACATTATATTGTCAAAAAGTAGAGAAAATTGCCTTAACAAGTAACTTGGCTGGGAATTTGAAATCGAGTCTGTGAGTCTTTTTCTCTATTGTCTGATGTCTCTGTTGTGTGGTTTGTTTTTGTTTGGACATTCTCTAGGAACAGTTGTGGTTAGTTCTAATACTTTAATGTGAATGTAAAGCTTTCATACCAGCTGTCAACATGTCTAACATTCACTTTTGTTGACTGGCAATAACATTGCTTTTGAGGCCACACTCATTCTTTGCTTTTGGTGTTAATATTAGGTTGTTCCTGTAAATTAAGTGAGTCGCAAACAAATTTGGAAGAATGGAAGAAATGTACGATGACACCAATGAGGTTCATGGCCGTAAGTAAAAGATTTAGCCTACATTTGTAGGTGTGTGAGTACATTTTAAGCTGTCTATTCCATACTCTAAGTTAGCATTATAGTACTGGTATGTATGTCTCTTCAGTGAGCCTTCCTCCAGAAATGTAAGGACTGTATGAAGAGGTTAATTCCTCAAATTTGGAAAAAAGCAACTTCCGCTCAAAAAATGATTGTTAATATGAAACGAAAGCTCATCTTGGAAAAAAAAAAAGTTATTACATATTTTAGACACATTTTGAAGTATTGAGTGAAGGATTTATTTTCCTGAAACCCTTCATATAGTGTAATTTTAAAAAGGGAGGTTATAGCTAAAGGCTGTTGTGACACAGATGTAACCTTTTTCCACAGTCTTGACAACTGTTTCTGATGAAGATTCTGTGGATATTTATTCTGGGATGGATACTGGCCTATGCAGTGTTGCAGGTAAAAGTCATTCTCATCTATAACATGGTTCAGATTGCTCTTTGTGTCCGATTACAGTGTTTGGGGGGTTATCCAATGCGGTTTCAGTATTTAAACCTGCCATCCACCATCATCGCCAATTAATTGTTTGAATTTTGGTTTACTGCAGAGGAGCCTTTGTTACTTCCCTCTCCTCGGCTGAAGGAATCAATGGATCTGTATGAAGAAATTCTCACAGAGGAACAGAAGAGTAAAGAGTCATCTTTTAATGAGGTAAGTTGTTGCTTTCTGTCATGTGTTTTCCATTCTCTCTGAAATGCCCCATGTTAATTACACAAACATAAAGATGCTCTGATGGACACTTGCTGAATCAATAATTCATGACTGAGGTCAAGTATTTTCAACATTCTGGAGTGCATATAGCAGTGCTGCTATTCCTGTTTTTGTCATGGGATTTGTACATTAGTATGTAGTTTTTTGCAGATACCTGAGCCAGAATGTCATACATAGATCCACATCTGCTATAAACATGAACAAACCGATCACATTCCTATAGGAAAATAACCAACCCTTTGTTGTTTTATTTTGTTTGTGTACAGTTGAAGACTAGATTCATAGCGGCCCAAAGCCAGATTGAAGAGTTGCACAGGAGACTGAAGCAGATGGAGACAAAGGTTTGTTTGTTGTACAGTATGGCTGGAATATTAACAGAGCTTGTACACAGGTCTGGAAAGTCTGGAAAAATTAAGTTGATCGCTTCCATGTCTTAAAAAAATAATTGGAAATTGGTGAAAATAGTCTAGAAAAGTACAACTATTGTTGTTCAGTCCTTATAAACAGCTGATGACACACTTCATGACGTTGTAGACTCTCTGTCATTTCTTTGTGTTTTTGGCCCAGATGATAGTTGTAATTCGCAGCCACTACAGACCAAAAGCTTCTAACTTGTTTGTTAGATCTATTGCAAATTTCTGGGAGGAAAAGGTTTTGTAACAGAAAACACAGACCATTTTCTGTCTATAAATATTGATTGATTTGTGCCCCCACAGCTGAGAAATAGCCGCCATCTGGCCTTTTTTTCACCCTGGGAAAATACTTGTTTATTATTACTAATTATTACTAATTGTAATAACGAGGGATTTCCATACATCAGGATATAAATATCCAAAAAATAGATATTATTAAAGTTCCACACCTCCTGGAACTGATACTCAGGAGTGAAGCTGGGTCTCAGACCCAAAGTGACCCCCTTTTCATATGTACATACGATTCTACAGGAAACACTGACATAATTTCTTCTCTTCTTCTAGAACACAGGGTTGACCACTGAGAACTACCGTCTCAAAAAGAACATCTCTGCACTGCTAAGAACCGCTAGACAGGAAGTGCTTCGAAAAGACGAGGAGATTCAGAAGTTGAACCAAAGGTAAGATTTAAAATAAAAAAGACAAAACAACATATATTTAATAGCATGGCTTCTTTTTTATCTGCATTGTATTAACAGAGTGAATTTAAAACCAGTCAGTAGCCAAATTCTGCTAAATCTTTGCTGTATCTGTCCACTGTTCCTGCTACTTTGGCTGGTAACCCACCATTTCTAATCATAAAATGCAGTTGATTAGTATAATTTTGGGAGTGGCTGGTGATTTTTGCGGTCCCCCAGGTACCAGCTACTTTGGCATGTAGACAAATAACTTTCCTGCCCTAATTGTGTCTCTGTTAACTGATTTCATGTGAAACTGATCTCTTTAGGTCAGGGAGAGCTCACTATCAACCTCGTATAAATGGTCTGCGGGATCCAGTTTCAGACAGGCAGACCTCTTCATGCAGCTCCACAAGTAAACCACCTCCTCCACCAACCAATCCTCCTCTTCCTCCTGCTCCTCCTCCTCTGCCTCCTCCTCCTCCTCCTCCTCCACCATCATCTCCTCCAGCCCAGCCTCGGCTACCATCACCACCCAAGGAGGACTGTCTTCAAACGAGTTCTCCTCAGCTCCCCAAGAAAGAAAGCAACGGTGCCAACCATCAACCCAGTGCCTCATGTCTCGAGACAACAGCCTCAAGCCCCCCCTCTGAAACAACGGCAAAACAAACTGAATCCTGTGTTAGTTCTGTAAGCAAATCAAGCTCTGATCCATCATCTGGATGCAGTGAGTTGGACAAACGGAAACAATCCAAGCACAGAGAGGAAAAATGTGAAAGTCGAAGACCGTCTGAATCAACAGATAGGAGACACAAATCTAGTTCAGATTCCACCAGGGAATGTCACATACCTGAGAGAAACGGGTCTCACAGAGCAGAGAAAGAGGCTGGAAAGAAATATGACAAGTCATGTAAAAGTAGGAACTACCAAGACATTGAGAGGCACGACAGATCAGAGAGGCCTAAAAGCCCTCAACCAGACAGTTCACATAGTGCTGCTTCCTCATCTTACGGCTCGAAAGGACTTTCTGAAGACGCCAAAGGTAGAAGTCGAGAGCGGAGGCAAGACAAATCTAAAATCACAGCATCAGATTCTGCACATAGTACAGCTTCTACTCATGGGTCTAAAGAGACATCTAAAGACAGTTCAGAGACATGGTTAAAGGGCTATAGTCGAGAGCACAGAAAAACCAAGATTGGAGATGGATACAGCAGAAACGGATCAGACTCTAAGGAGCGAAGGCATCCCTCTTCAGATCAACACAGCCAGCGGTCCAGCGAGTCGTCCAGACGGAAGGGAGGGGGTAGTCCCTCAAGAGATCATCGCAGGAAAGACAAGAGGAGGCAGAAGGACAGTGTCAGGCAAGGAGGTAAGAGAAGCAGAGAAGGTGAAAAGAAAAGATCGAAAGAACGGGAAGATAAAGAGGTCAGCAGAAAGGACGGAGAGAAAAAGACAAACGGGGACTCCAACAGGTTCTCCGAAGAACCCAATGCCGATGGGAAAAGCTCTGTGGAGGAAAATAGTCCTAACAGGAAACTGTGTTTCATGGAAACCCTGAACCTCACCCTCTCACCAGTTAAGAAGCCAATGTTGCCCATAGATACCAGACAACAAGATGTCACTCCAGCAGATGAGGGGTCAGAAAGTGGAGCGAAAGATGACGAGGAGCAGCCTAATATTGACGATTTGTGTGTCATAGATGAAATAGAGAACAGTTCATTAGAAATGGAGATTGATGATGCTGAAGATAACAAAGATGAAAAGCGCTCTTCAGACATCCCCGAATCTCCTAATTCTGAGATGATAGATCTGAAATGTGATGATGTAGAAGTATCTCTGGAAAAGGACAAAATTCAGACCAGAACTGATGTGGTCAGTGAGCAACCTGAAGACAATACTGTCCAAACTACCTCAGCATGTAGTCAACTCCCAGAGGCTGCAGAAGATCAGACTACAGGTCATCTCACACCAAAATCGCCAAAAGCTAGTTTTGTCACAGGTCTAGATAACGACAATATTTCAAAAACTACCATGGAAAACATAGAGTGTGCCTCAGACAACAAAACAGTTGAGCCAGGAGATCCGGAGGTTACAGCTTGTCTCGCCGAGGAGCCTGGAAGCATCTCAGAAACTGACATATGCAATTCTTCAAAAAAAAAAAATTCTGAAAATCAAACCAGAGAATCTCAAACTGGAGAAACTGAACCCAGTATGATCGAGTCAATTGCAGAAACTCCCAGAACCACATCATATAGTAGCCTTCCTGTGGTAGCGGTCAGAGAAGATCCAGCTGATTCACGTCCAAGGGAAAATCCCGTCGCTGTTATTGAAACGGCCAAACCAGGACATGAACATACCTCACCCTGCATCCCACCCAAGGGCTGTCAGCAGGACATGTCTCCATCCACTTCCTCAAATTCCATCCACGAGAAGGAGGTTCGTAATACACAGGATGTTCCCGCAGATGCTGTGTCTAGTACAATAAGCCTCGAAGCCTTCCCACAAGAAGGGCTGAGTTTACCTGAAGCCATTTATGTATTAACACAGACAGATGAAGACGGCGACAGCATTGAGACTGAGCCCAGTTCCTCAACCGGCTGTATTGCGGTGTCTAAAGTGAGCAGTACGACAGAAGAAAAGGCAACGCCGGAGAAGCACAGAGGTGTTCTTGCTTTCACACCGAGGAAGACCTGTAGTCCCGCCAAGGGTCATATGGAGAAGGAGGGTAATATTGAGCCTTCCAGTTCGATGCCGTTATTCCACGATGAGGACTCCATGATGCGTATGCTGAAGAATCTGACCAGCATCCCTGCTGCCATAAGCCCTGTCAGGAGTCCAGTACGGCCAACGAGGAGAAGTCAACTACTTTGTCAGGGCAAGCCACCTCATATCAAAAGTCTTCGAAAGGGTACATTGTCATTTTTAATCTCACAAATTACACTGTTTACTTGACTGTTTTTAAACGGTACAATGCAATATATTTTTTATGTGTTCTCTCCCTTTTGCAGATTTCTCCAGCACAGCTGCTGTTTCCAATTCAATGAAGTTGGATGTGAACAAGGAGAACAAGTATCCTGGTACACCCGTCGGACAGGAATCCCCAAACAATGTGGACACGGCTTCCGATCTTCCTTCCAGCCAATCTGACAATGAACTGGAAGAAGGAGAAATTCTTAGTGAAAGTGAGGAAGGTACTGCAGTTTCTCCGATTCCTTCACCTAAGAGGGCTAAATTAACCAGGCCAGTCAAAAATCAACCGAGTCATAAGTCGGCATCAAGGTCGTCCAAAAAGCTATCCGAAGAGAGGTGTATTACTTCAAAGGAGAAGAGTGAAACAATGACGGCATCAGCAGAAAGCCCCTCCTCAAACAAAAGTCGTTTTAAAACAGTTTGCCCTACAGCATCCGAGGCTTCATTCTCCAACGTGGAAGATGTAATGGAAACCATCAAGACAGTTCGCGTCCAGATCCGTAAGAAGTACATGAAGCTGCATAAAATCTTCCCTAAGAAGAGCTTCTATGGCATGATGGACAATTTTCAGGAATCTTTTCTGGAATTCGTGGACAATGCAAGCTTTTGTAAAATATGCAAGGATGTAGGCGAGATGAAAGCCAGGATGAGGAAAATGATTACATCCGTGTTTAGCAAAGTATCTAATAATGGTATTGTAAACCGTATATTTGAACAGCAAGCAGTTAATCTAAAGCAGAAATTATGGGACTTTGTAGAGGTTCAACTTGATTTCTTATTCAAGGAAATGTACTCAACACTAACAAGCTTTTGCAAACCCACAACAGAAAAGCATCCAGTAAGAACGGAGGCCAAAGACAAGAAGCCAGATCGAAATGAGAAATTGCCCAAGCAGCCTCCTGTAAGGTTGTCCCCAAAGCTGCAACGTCAGCAGAAGGACAGACAATCTGTCCAAACCAGCCTGAAGAGAATCCGGACTCATTCTATTGCCCCTTGCAAAACAGGCCTTGGAAGTAGAGGAAAAGATATCAGAATAACCTGCATGGAAAAAGATGGGAATCCTGAATTATTGGGCGAACGTCCACCAGTTCGCCCAATTACACAAGCTGTGGTTGAAATCCTTCCTCCCAACAATATCCCTTCAACCCCAGAGAAAAGTAATAAGGCTTCTTTGGTTCTTTCTCAAAGTGGCTTCTTTCAAGACAGGACTGACTTTGAAATACTCACAGAACAGCAAGCATCCAGCTTAACATTCAACCTAGTGAGAGACTCCCAAATGGGGGAGATATTTAAGTGTCTCCTACAAGGATCTGACCTACTAGACGCTAGCGTCACTGCTGGAGACAGCACTAGCTGGTCCATCAGTACCCCAAGGAAGGAGGCTCTCCCCGGGGAAAGCCTTATAAGCATCACATCTCCAACAAAGTTTATCTCCCCAGCTAAATTTATATCTCCAACCAAATTTGATTCTCCCTCCAAGCTCATCGCTACATGGTCCAGCATTTCACCTCGCAAGATGTCCTCCCCACAGTCCAAACTCCATGTCCCGCTGAATCCAGCTTTTTTCGACGAGAGTTGTTTATTAGAAGTGCCGTCGGAGACCAGACCGATGCAGTCAGTTTCACAGAGGTCCTATTCCATTCTAGCTGAAGATCTGGCCGTCTCTCTCACCATCCCTTCACCCCTCAAGTCCGACAGCCACCTCAGCTTTCTACAGCCACCTACCATGGAAATCATGTCCACTCCAGAGAGTGTCATCAGTGCTCACTACAGCGAGGACGCTCTGCTGGATGGGGAGGATGCCACAGAGCAGGACATTCACCTAAGCCTCGACACAGACAATTCCAGCTGCGGGTCCAGCAACAGCGCGACCTTGGAAACGGCGGCCCCGTCATTATTTCACTTCAAGCCTCACCTGCCGATGCAAGCGGTGGTGATGGAGAGATCCAACGATCATTTCATCGTGAAGATCCGCCAGGCAGCTGCCGACACAGACGTCACCCTAACGGCTGACGAGAGCTTAAGTCAAACGCTAACGGAGGAAGACCGGCACCATGGAGAGAAAGATGTGTCCACTCCAGAGAAACCTTCGAAAGCGGCCTCGCCAGACAAGTCTTCGCAGAGCGTGACATGCCCGCCAAAAACTCCCCCCTCTTCAGAAAACAGTCTGCACGACCTTGCTGGCAGTTCTGAAACAACGCAAAGCAGTCAAGAGTTGCCGCCACATCTCTCAGACTCGTCAGGAGATGAAATGGAGACGTCAACAATGTCTGAACGTAGTCTTACCATCGCAGAGGAGGCAAGCACCACGCCAGGGAAAGATGTAAGGAATTGTAGGATGGGCAGAAAACGGAGGAAGCACCAAGAGAAGTCGAACGCGAAGCGGACCAAGAAGGACAAAAAAGACGAGAAGAAAAGGGTCTCAAACGGTCCAAAAGATGGAGAGACAAGAAGACACTCGAAGAAAGAGAAGAGCAAAGCTGACTCCCCTCAGGCACCGCTGTCCCCCAACAGTCTGTCTGCAAAGAACGTCATCAAGAAGAAGGGGAAGGTGGTGATCGCATGGACCAAGTCAGTAGATCACATTCACACATACTCACTATTTCATAGAGCTGGGCAATAATTCAGTATTATCATTTACTGTCTTTCAGTGGAATCATGTTGTGATGATATGATTATATTGTTGTACACAATGTCACAGTTTGGTCACACATAACATCACCATGCAATATCAATTTTATTATTTAACGTAATTGTGCAAATGTAAGCACATATATCAAGATAAAAAACCCTTATCATTATCGTGATATTGATTCCAACCATATTGCCATATAGCTCTCCTATTTCAATTAATCATATTCAGGAAGCTACCTGAAGAGTATCATTGATTCTTCGCCTTTCTTCCTTCAGGGATGAAGATCGGGCTATTCTCCTTGACCTGAGGACGAAGGGTGCCTCTCGTGAAACCTTCTCCGTCCTGTCAGAAAAGCTGAACAAATCGTCTACCGAGGTATGTCTCTCACCTGTATCCTGTAGCACTGTATTAAATCCTGTACGGTAGATAATTATAATCACAGTTAACTCTTTGCCCTTGTTTTTCAGATTGCTGACAGATTCGGACAACTGTTGAAGCTTTTTAAGAAACGGGAGAAGATGGAGAACTGAACGAGTGTGTGCGCATTATGTCGATTCTACAAAGAGTTCTTGTATTAGGCCATTTACACACGGACGGCTTCAAGGCATGTAGGCTGTTATTGATTTGACGGAGTAGAATACGATAGGTTAAAGAGACCGCCCTGTAACCAAAAGGTCACAGGTCTGATCCCTACAACTGCCAATGAGTCCATAAACATCCATATGCCCTGTTAAACTGCCCTTCAGCTAAATGTAAACATGGTCCCAATTCCAGTTGGAAACTAGATTTAGACAATATTCACGCTTCTCAGCGAGGTTGGTTGTAATACAGTCACATTTTTAAACTGTGTACTTTTCTATTTAGGCTTTCTGATTTAGGTAATCACATTTCTTTTGTCCAGTCAATTGGACTAACGGGCATTTAGATTAATAATAATGCTGAATGGACAGGCCTGTAGCTGTGAAACGGCCAATTACCAAAAATAATGGGTGTTGTTTGCTGTGTGACCTCACTGAAAGGGCTGATGAGACATGAAGCCATGTGTTTTAAATGCAGATCATTTCAACGTGTACTAGTATTACTGCTGTTTGCTTTTATGTTTTTCTTTTGCTTTGTTTTTTTACCCATTTTGTTGTGAGCACACTTGAATAATGCAAAATTGCCTCTGATGAAATGTTAAATTCATCGTTTTGTGATGATGTGTTGCTGTTGTCTTGTTGCTGCTCGTATGCAGAAGATATTTTTCCTCTGTTCAACATTGGTTTTCTTTTTATCTTTCCCAAATAAAATGGTAGAAGCTATGGAAGTGACTGTATCACCTCAGAAAAAAGACCATTTTATGGGAAATCTATAATATTTTGAAGCTTTTTATTGTGTGGAAGGTAGTTGGGAGAGTTTGATGTGTGTGAAGGATGTTAAAATGTTTACATGTTCAATTTCATGTATAGTACATTTATGTCTATATGGTGGAAATGTCAGACAATGCAATAACTCAACATTGTGGATATTGTACATATTTCTTAACTGAAAATAAAGTTTTATTTATTTATCCTAGTGTCAGATTTTAATCAATTACTAGCTCTGGTACAAGGTTATTGAATGCTGTTACATAAATTACAAACTTCATGTAATCAGTTAATAAAACAAAATCTCATCTAACTGCCACTGGAAGATCATTTGTTAGGTGGTACAATATGCTGCATTCAACATGACACATTCATAAAGTGGGCCACTCACTGGATATTGAGGCCATCGCCTGCGGGGGCGTTTGTAACACCAGCAGACCTGCTTCACCCCGCTGTGAGCTTCAGACCAGAGCCCGACCAGAGCCCAACTACAGACCAGAGCCCAACTTCAGACCAGAGCCCAACTACAGACCAGAGCCCAACTTCAGACCAGAGCCCAACTACAGACCAGAGCCCAACTTCAGACCAGAGCCCAACTACAGACCAGAGCCCAACTTCAGACCAGAGCCCAACTACAGACCAGAGCCCAACTTCAGACCAGATGAGAGTTCACTGTGTGTCAGTTTTGGGTTGGTTGTCTGATATTTCAGTGTCGGACCAAAAACGGTCCCCAAAACAGTCCATCGTTCAGATATCTGAAATGCAGCATGGGTAATTGATTAGTTTGATCAGGTATTGGCATAGCAACACAATGATACTTATTCCAAGTGAATATTTATGATGTTAAGGTTGTCATGACATGACAGGGAAGACTATAATGTAAACATGACTATGTTGATGTTGAAAACCTGTGCATGGCTGTGTAGGCTATCGACGTCCCAGTTGGGACTATTGGTTACATTTCCAGTGTGGTGTGCTGCTGTTAAGATCACAGGGTAAAACTGACCTCAGGGTATTGTGGGGTCACGTGGCAGATCAATCAGTTCATTCTGTGAGCCCTAGTTTGCAACAGCATTTAAACACACTTGTCTGTTACAATACACACAGTGGGATCCTATCTGTCTTAAATGAATGAGAAGAGAGTCCCCGTTACCACAAGTGAATCTGCTCTTTTATGATGGATTTAAGCTGAAGAACGTGGAGCAAAGATCCAAGTGATAATGTAAGTAGATACTTGATCTCCAGTGGATTTTACTGCATGTTTGACATTCCCTTTGATTAAGGCAACTGAACTGCCTCTGAAATGTGTTGAACTAACAGCGGTTGTGTTTTTTCATCTAACAGCAAATAATTATGTGACAGAAGATGGGGGATTGGAATTTACTAGGGAGTATTTTGGAAGAGGTGCACATTCACTCAACCATCGTTGGGAAGATCTGGCTCACCATCCTCTTCATCTTCCGGATGCTTGTTCTCGGCGTGGCCGCCGAGGACGTCTGGGACGACGAGCAGGGTGAATTTGTTTGCAACACCCAGCAACCCGGCTGCAAGAACGTCTGTTACGACCAGGCTTTCCCCATCTCCCTCATCCGCTACTGGGTCTTACAGATCATCTTTGTGTCTTCTCCATCTCTGGTGTACATGGGACACGCTCTGTACCATTTGAGGGCCCTCGAAAAGGAAAGGCACAAGAAGAAGGCCTGTCTGAAAGCTGAGCTGGAGGGGACTGACCCCGACCAAGAGGACCACAAGAGGATAGAGAGGGAGCTCAGGAAGGTGGACGAACAGAAGAAAGTAAGGAAAGCACCGCTTAGGGGCTCCTTGCTGCGCACATACGTATTCCATATCCTGACCAGGTCTGCGGTGGAGGTGGGCTTCATCGTCGGTCAGTGTGCTCTGTACGGCGTCGGACTGTCTCCTCTGTACAAATGCGAGAGACTGCCTTGCCCCAATAGTGTGGACTGTTTTGTGTCCAGACCAACAGAGAAGAACATTTTCATGGTTTTCATGCTGGTTATTGCCGGGGTTTCTTTATTCCTAAATCTCCTTGAGATATTCCACCTTGGGGTGAAGAAAATCAAACAAAGTTTGTACGGATACAAATATGGAGATGACGACAGTGTGTGCAGGTCCAAGAAGAACTCGATGGTGCAGCAGATATGTGTCATTGCCAGTTCATCACCGCAGAGGATGATGCAGGTCACACAGACAGCCTGCCCAGCTGTCTCTGATGGTAAAGGGGACACGCTTCCAATGACCGTGGCCCCAGGAGCCCCTCAGAATCAGGAGGGGTCGAGTATCAATAACGCTCCGACCAACTCTGACCAGCAGCCCAGACAGACGCGCCTGTCCAGCCAATCTGACGTCCAGGGTCCACGCCAACTGGGCACCGTAGAGCGGCGCAACACTCTAACAGACAACAGGAACCACTCATGCAGCAGCGAGTCCAATGGACCTCACAGCTCTGGCTTGCCACGGTATGGAGGGCCACAGCCAAGACCTTCACTAATGGCCAGCCACACGGAGATCCCAGTAGCCCTGCGTAATCCACAGCGCAAACAGAGCAGAGTCAGTGCTTGTAAGGACTTCAGTGACATGAGTGATTCTCCAGATAGCTGTCCCCATCCAACTGCAAGGAAAGCCAGTTTCATGTCCCGGGGGATGTCTGACAGCAAGCTGGCCAGTCCGTCAGATAGTACTGATTCTCAGAGTGCAATAGACATCGAAGCCCAACGCCTTGCCCAAGGGGAGAGCCCAGCCGAGACCCCTCCAACTTCAGCTAGCGGGCGAAGAATGTCTATGGTAGGTCAAGCTAAAAGGTAATCAAAATGAGATATTCTAATTGGGTTTTGTGTTCAAGATATGATTAATAACCAGTACATGTTGCTGCTTTTCTCTTTCAGAGCATGATTCTGGAGCTGTCTTCAATCATGAAAAAGTAAAATAAAAAATGTAAAGTTATGGGGCCTAACTAGAGACATGGGTGAATTCTTCGGGGACCCAGGGACCCTGGTCGCAAAGCGAAACTCATCTTGTCTCTCCAGTGTTTATTTTTTTTGTCGATGACATATGTATTGTGTAAAAGAAAGCAAGAGCTTTAATATAATGCTGGCATGGGTAGTTCCTACTAAAAGCTCTTCAGACTTTTTTCACGTTGTGTTTAAGTGATATCTGTAGCATCAAATACGTTTTATATGATTGATATGCAAACTACTGATTAATGTTAGAGGCAGTAGTTACATCTGGCTCAAAGCATATTGAACTGCTCATGAAATGAGACCTATTGCAAAATATATTTAACAGGAACCGGCAATAATTAAAAGTGTGGAGGAGCAACCACAAAAAAAGGTTCAGAACCTCTGAAGACCAACGTTGACTATTTATCACAGTGAGCTGGAGGAAGAAGGGCTCATTAAATTCAAAACAATTTTTGAGAATGATACTGTTTATTGATATCTTTGAAAGTTTTTAGTTTTTGTTGTGAATGTTGTTGTTTTTTTTCAATTAAAACACTTTCTCCCCCTTTTCAACGGGATCCACCTGTTTTACTTAATTGAAGTCTTGTAGAAATATTGAGTGGAAATGATTTAGCAGAACTCTTTAGTCTGGAATGATGCCAATGAACACAGTTCTGCTTTTATAACTGAAGTTTATGACCATAGTTGTTGTGAGCGGACATTTATTTTTATATAACACACGGAAAAGGACAACATAATATGCATGATATGTTTCTTTATTTCATAAACAGAAATGGTGTCTAGACGAAAATGTCATTTATATAACACTAGCAATTGAAATGAATGAAAATGGGGTTTGCACAATACCGTATTTACAATGGTTATTAAGTCATTTTAATCCATTAGGGTCATTTAAAAATGATAAAGGTAAGAACTCTTAGTAGAGAATAAGCAAAAAACAGCTATTTCAAATTGACAATATTAACACAAAACAGTCATCTAGAAAAATGAGAGGAAAAAACAACTTTGACTACAAGCTTAAGAGCTATTACATTAAAAATGATGCACCAAAACCTACTAATACAATAATCCATATAATCTGTGTAAAAAGCATGTAGAAAAACACCTGATGCAGTTTGTTGATACAGTCATTGACCAGTTATGAGAGGTATGAAGTACTTCACAGGTAGATAAGTGTGAGAAAGTCTGCACTGGTGACTCGGGGATGGGGGACAGGTCACTGGTGACTCGGGGATGGGGGACAGGTCACTGGTGACTCGGGGATGGGGGACAGGTCACTGGTGACTCGGGATGGGGGACAGGTCCCTGCATACACTCACTGGTGACTCGGGGATGGGGGACAGGTCACTGGTGACTCGGGGATGGGGGACAGGTCCCTGCATACACTCACTGGTGACTCAGGGATGGGGGACAGGTCCCTGCATACACTCACTGGTGACTCAGGGATGGGGGACAGGTCCCTGCATACACTCACTGGTGACTCGGGATGGGGGACAGGTCACTGGTGACTCGGGGATGGGGGACAGGTCACTGGTGACTCGGGGATGGGGGACAGGTCCCTGCATACACTCACTGGTGACTCGGGGATGGGGGACAGGTCCCTGCATACACTCACGTCACTTGAATGTGAACTATGGCCTCTGCAAGTTCTAAGGCAAATATCGGAGGTGCACTTGTAATCCATGTAATACGGAACCATCCCAAAAGTTGGATTAAAGACAAGTCGAGGAAAACCCATCTTAAAAACACCAGTACTCAGTCCAATTGAACCTAGCGATTTTACATGGCAAATTAATCAGACAAGACATGACACCTTTTTTGTAAACATTTTCCTGTTATCTCTTTATCTTTATCTTTTTATATGATCTCAGCCCATGCATTCCACCAGGATACCGGTATATTATAAAGTTGAGCTGTAGCTGAGAAAGGCAATGTTTTGTTCATTTTCTTTTAGAACAACCTTTGGAGTTGAAGAGCCAGTGTTTGTTTTACAGAAGCAGCAACAAAACAGTTGAACTAAACAGGACAAATACAAACCAAGAAGATAAGAGCATTCAACTACACATTGAGTTACAGCAACCAATCCATTGTAATGACATAACCACAATCCCACGGATGGTCTTCTGTTTAAGAGTGTTTGGCTTAAACAACATAAGGTAACCAAGGAGATTCCTCATACTATACTCAGTTAAATTCATTAATTTTCTCAGGATTTCTTCATGCTTAGAATTAATATTGCTTAGAATATAATTACTGGTATATTAGTTTAAGGGATTTAGTTAAGGGATTTTCATGAATAATTGTCTTTGTGACCCTTTTTTCTGACACTCAAACAAAGCAAGTCAACAAAGATTTGTTTGCTAGTAAGCAAACCAACGAACTAGCAACCTGTACAGAAGTCTGCTTCAGACTCAGATATGGAGAAGTATGTAAAATGTTTGGCACCCTGAGACGTTTAATGATAACAACCGTGGAAATGATAGTCTTGATGGAGTAAACCCGACTTTTCAAGGTGTCATGTAAATGTTGCACTAACCTAGCCGTTAGTTCTGGTGCTGCTGAGGTTCAGGTCTGGATGTACGCTTTTTGAGTGTGCTTCAATGGTCTTTGTTCTGTTGTACCATCTCTGCATCTGTTGAATCAAAGGGCTTTTTAAGTTGAGCTAACAATCTTAATTAATTAAATTAATTAAATAATTAGAAAATGTTACATACCACAGGCCCACAAAACAGAAATTCTGCTATGCACTCATCACTATCCAAACAGCAACATGGACTGGAAGGTCTGTTACCATAACTTAGCTGGAGGACATTAACTTCACAAATTCAGAAATATTTTCCCAACCCCTAAAAACACAAATATATTTGATTGAGTAAACCATAATAAGTCTGTGCTTTTCAAATTGAACATCAGATTTTCCAAATTTTAGTTAATAAGTAAAATAAAATTACATCACTTTATTATGGTTTTCCAAAAAAAAAAAAAAAACCAACTGTATTGTAGACCATTTGTTTTTAAAATGCTGGTTTGAACCTGACAGTATCGCTAGCATGGTAAATAGCCAGGATACACACAGATTCAGTACAAACGCAGAACCTAACCCTCCGCTGGAGAACAGCAAGAACTCAGAGTCAACAGAGAGCTGCTCCATATGCAGACCGTTTCACTGAAGCTGCTAGAAGGTATGTATTGTTTGTATAATAATTATAAATAGGTTCTACAAAGTAGGGACAAGTCTTTAGAAACTTTAAAGACTGGATTGTTAAATACACGCTGTTAAGATGTGTAGCAGAAACCGTTTTTACAAGAGTTAGAGGAAACCCAAAGGAGTCTTTGTTTCATGGTTTTAACCAAAGCTTAAAGCCCCAATCCAACATGTACTTATTATATACATTTTAGACATATTCACATCGATCCTTCAAGGTTTTGATTTGTAGATTAAAACTAATATTTATGTCATTTACATAACTTGTCATATCTTAAAATACAGGACAGCTCTACCTCAATTTTATATACATTACCAAACCAGCATGAACAAATATTTTTCAGCTATAAAATGCACGATAAACTAAATTATAATAAATTTAGCTGTCACATACAGTAGACCACTTTATCATATATCAGTTTGAGTGTAAAAAAGTCTTTAATCCAATCTATCAAGACAACAGTGTTTCACCAGGGGGCGCTATACTGCAATTATGGATTGGGGCTTTAATTCATTGTACGTTTTGGATATCGTTTATATATGCTTTTACTTTGAAGCACATATCCATTGAGGCCGAGTTAATTTAATTTGATTTTACATAGAAAATGTAAAAGATATTTTTAAACAAGACTGTTCCAGAGAGAAGTTACGAGGCAAACATAAGATAGACAAGCTAACTAGGCTCTAACAAGCAGCATGCACACATCACAAGATAGGATGTTCCAACAAATGTACAATTAGGGCAAACATGTTACTATCTTATATGATTGTTACTCAATTGTTTTGACAACACATACACTGCTTTCACTTCAAATTAATTCTGAATTAGCTTATTCAATTTCTAAAGAAATACAAATATGAGATATGAACATACCCATACTTATACATTAGCTTCCTTTTGTGTTAAAAGACCTGTTTACATTTCAGATACGTTTTCTATATATTGATATTTTTTACTGTATATCAATGTTATAATCTTGTTGTGATCAAATCAACAAAATATCTCATTTTGAAGTGCCAATTTAAGTGCTTTAGTCTCAGTCTCAGGGTTCTGAAGTACACAGGGCCTGAAACAAAGTGCCTGAACTAAGCTCAAACTCTAGTTGGATTCATTGATAAAATCTTTCTTTTTTTGTCAAATATTTTCTGTTTTCAGGACCAATCTGAAAATATATATATGCGTCTTTCTCCGCACTCTTTCATGAGACGTGAAGTCACATCAGAAGGTAACACTGGAGAGCTTTGAAGCCGTGTCTGTGAGAGCAAACACTTAGCATCCTTAAATACTGACAAGAATAAGATTTCCTCTAAAACACAAAGCAGAACTCTTTTCACATTTAAAGAGGAATCAAAGGGTGGAGAAGGGAGGTGGTTTGAGCTGCATGTCCTGAAAACATGTCAAATTTTACATGCATGGGGCTCCAACATCACGCTGGGCGTGTACTAGTTTGTGTGTCAAAGGATGTGTGTGTATGTATGTGTGTGTATCAAGCTGATTTCCTGAGTATAAGGACACCCACCATGATGGGGAATATTCCGTTAGGCAGGACAGGAAACAGCAAAGAAAATATTTTCCCTTAGCAAAAAGGTGCTTGAAAAAACCCCAGTTAAAAAGAAACATCTACCAACTTCTACCTGTACAATATCAATGTTACAGTCATCATGCTCCAGACTATATACAGTTTATGTTCTGCCAAACTAGCACTTGAAAGTCACCGTTACAACATCCAAATACAATGGTATTGCTGATGAGTGGGAAAATAGCCATTTAACCGCCTGCAAAAATCATTCTTTTCCAACTTTCAATTTAGTGCTGAGGAAGGCAAAGGAGGAATGTTTAGGTACAGCCTGTACAAAACTGTGCTGTACAGAAATACAAATGTGAGACGCTGAAGACATTTTTGCATATGAACATCTACAGTCCTAACTGCATCATAAATTTCTCATGTACAGAAGCTGTATTCTCATTTTCATGAATTATGTTGAACATTCAGAAGATTTTCCTGAGTTTGAATTGCTGTGACAAGAGTCACTGAGAGATAGAGAGATAACCATAGAGAGAGAGAGAGAGAGAGAGAGAGAGAGGTAGAGAAGACTGACAGACAAAGTGGGATGAGGAGAGAGAGAGAGAGAGGTAGAGAAGACTGACAGACAGAGCGGGATGAGGAGAGAGAGAGAGAGAATGTGAAAGGCAGAATCAGAGAGACCATTGGTAGACACACAGAGAGACAAAGAGAGCTGCTGTTAGGTCCGTTGAGGTTTGACTGTGAGTGAGTTGTGATCTTTGCTCGTCCCTGTTGCGAGTCGACTGTCATATCTGAGGAACAGTGTTTCCACTGTCGAGGGCGGGGTGAGTATAGCACCATCGTAAGGGTTGGTAAGGGTGAGACGTTCCCACTCTGTCATGGTGGAGAAATACCTGGAGAACTGTATTGCTGCTGTTAAGACAACCTTAGTGTCGACCTTTAAAAACAAAAAAAAGACAGCACAAAAAGACATAAATATGAAAAAAGCTTGTTTTCAATGAACACTGCCAGAGGCTGACCGTCAACAACCCCGAGGAAGGTCTGAACAACCCCGAGGAAGGTCTCCACAACCCCGAGGAAGGTCTGAACAACCCCGAGGAAGGTCTCCACAACCCCGAGGAAGGTCTGAACAACCCCGAGGAAGGTCTCCACAACCCCGAGGAAGGTCTCCACAACCCCGAGGAAGGTCTCCACAACCCCGAGGAAGGTCTGAACAACCCCGAGGAAGGTCTCCACAACCCCGAGGAAGGTCTCCACTACCCCGAGGAAGGGTTCGTCCCAAAAGTAAAACTCCAAATTAAATAACAGTAATATAAAATAAAAAAAAAGTCAAATAAACAACAAGGTTAAAAACAGTCCTTCCTCGGCTGCTCGTCCGTCGTACACTTCTCAGTCATTTCCTGACAAAAGTCTACCGTCACCGCGTGGTTGGACTTTTCCGAGGAGATCCCCGACTCGCAGTACGAG
>OMKK01086005.1:0-16572 GCA_900302305.1 Polymixia japonica
AAAGATCAGCACATTGAGGTGTGAATATATATATACAGTATAACTATTATAAAGATCAGCACATTGAGGTGTGAATATATTTATACAGTATAACTATTATAAAGATCAGCACATTGAGGTGTGAATATATATATATACAGTATAACTATTATAAAGATCAGCACATTGAGGTGTGAATATATATATATACAGTATAACTATTATAAAGATCAGCACATTGAGGTGTGAATATATATATACAGTATAACTATTATAAAGATCAGCACATTGAGGTGTGAATATATATATATACAGTATAACTATTATAAAGATCAGCACAAGATCAGCGCTTTGAGCTACAATCCTTGTATGAAAGGCGCTATATAAATAAAGTTTATTATTATTATTATTATTATTATATATACAGTATAACTATTCAACACTCAACACAGTCTAATCCCTGGTCTCTTTATGTCTATCAAAAATAAGTTACACATAAATTAATTCATTCATTTTTATCAAAGCCAAATGCATGTTCTTCCAAATCGTTAATGTATTAGTTTTTACTGTTACTAGAGAATAAAGACCAAACTGACAATAAAGCAGCCATCCGTAGTAAGTAGAGACCCGACCCGGGTTCAGGCTCTCATGTCTGGAAGCATCTGTCTGTCTGCAGTATCCTTGTGTAAGATACTGAATCCCTACCAGCATGATATTATGAAGACGGAGGCTGCTGCCAATTTCTCAAAATGCATTGCAAACTTTATGTATTTCCTTATTTTAGACAATGATATACAACGTAGATGAAGAAAGATCCTTGACCCAACCTTAAAAGATTAGAGCTGTGGTGGTAGATGGGTGTTTCCCCAGTGGTATAAAATATACAGGTTTGTTTTGCAGTGTGCAGTGTTCATAGCACAATGTACAGTATTCCATAACCATGTCATTCATGTCCAGAAATACTGTGTGTAGGTTTTCAGAAGCATTTAAGGGCACTACAGTATATTACTTTGAGTTCATACACACTTTTGAAAGGCACTCTGGATTTATTATTTATACTATTTAGCCAGATGTTTCATCTTCATAACATAACTTCATAATAACCCAAATTACACCCCTTTAGACAACTCTCATAAATTAAATACTTTCTCTAGCTCTCCTTAAAGATTCCAGTGAAAATAGATCTAGTTGGCTTATGTCTGTAAAGAAAGGTTTAAAGCAGTCATTAGGGTAAGACTGCCCTCTGGTGTAGCCAAGCTCGGCACTTCATACTAACAGCACTGATTTGACTTGGCATCTGCTAAAATAAAGCAATACTTTTCACTAACTTTGCTTATGTAATTGGTATGTATTTTGATGACCACCTTTGAATCTAGAGAGGCTGTTAATGGAAAATCAAAGCAATGTTTGATTTAAAAGGAAGCATCTAATTTCATAAAAAACAGATGATCAATCAAAAGTACACTATATGAATTACATACTGCATACATCACACCTGGTTTACCATTAGTTTCAACCCAAGCCTGTAGTACAACCTAAACCTCAGGGACAAGGGCAGATTGTAACCTCAGAACCACATTATTGATTTAAAGGTAGAAGAGGGTTCAACTTGGAGTACTAAACCATTCAAGTATCCTTTAACATCTGGGCAGACAAAGATAATTCAAACAATAATGAACAATGGAAGCTAAAAGCAGATTAAAAAGCTTAGTCGATGATCACTGCTTGGAGGGCCAAGTGTGAATTATAATGATAATACAGGATTAAATCATCACAGACATAAGTTAAAGTTACAATATTATTTTACTTTTATAAAAGAAGAAAAGACATTATTTCAAGACAAAAAAATACAACTATTTAAATGCACCTGAGAGCACATCAATTCAATATTCAACATATATAGTATGTTAAAATAAAATATAGACAACAAAAGTCTACTGACAATAATGGTATTTTATTTTTTTCTTAATTGTTTTTCTTTGTTTTTTTTCTTTCTGAATATTTGCATTGTGCTGTTGTCTATTTTTAAACGACTGCAGAGTTATGCTGAAATGGTCTTACACATTATCAAGCTACTGAAGTAACTACCCTTTGCTAAATACATTTTCGTCAATTCTTTCAACTGCAAACATTACAATTTACAGTAAAATGTATGTAAGGATGGGCAGTAGACCAACCAACTAATTGAAATAAGGAATTGAGGCTATGATCTCCATAGACAGCACATTCATTTAGATGTTCTGCAACCATTCTTTGTCACTGCCTGTGAACCAGTCCTAGATAAACAAAGACACTGGACTGAGGAGACTATATCATTGACTAGCTATTTGAATAGCTTTCTGTCCTGCGCTCTCAGAGTTCTTTTTGTTTTGCTCAAGATGCCTTTTAATGTAGAGAGCAAGGGCCTCCTCCAAAGAAGAGCACCTGTGTTAGATTTCTAGGGCAATTTCCCTCATTAGCTGTATATTCAATTAGGCTGCACATGCCTTGCATTGTACAGCTAAGATCTGGGTCAAACACTCAGGTCACCCTGAAGAGCTGCAGCACCTCATCCCTGGACTGATGTTTTAAACTGGATGACAGGGTGAAGATTATCATCAAGCACTTGTGGTTGATCTTGAGCTAAATGTGTGACAATGACATGACTGATAGACGTCATCCTACTCCATTTCTTTGATTGTCTCCTGAAATCTTACAATGAGCCTACAGTATGCAACCAAGTCTCAACATTTCACAAAAATCAACATATTCTTCCATATACTGTTATCATTAGACTTTTCTCCTATGAACCCACGGCAACAACACAGGCTTCTAGTGTACATAACTCAACTTTCTATCAATGTTGCTTAAGATATAAGATAGATAAGAATAAAAAATAATTATTAAACTGGGGAGATGCTGAGGGACAATTCAAGAGGTCTTTATTAGCACCTAAAGAAGAAGACTCTTATCAGTATGACAAATAATAACAAGAATGAACAAGCAAACACTGACGCCTGTGCAACTTTAGTGGCAAAGGTCCTTATTTTTAAATGCTGTTATAAAAGGATTCCATTAAAGCATACGTCTGTTTCCCAGTTCTTAGGTTGTTTAATTGACACAAGCCTGGCTGTTGAACATTACCAAAAATGGCTACTTACCAAGCAACATGAATGTAGAGTCCATAGCATCCAGGAGTTGGATGGTGTGCTATGGGATACATTAGTGCAAAACTGTGGATGCAGCTGCTATGTGGGGGGAATTGTCTGAGCAGTAATATGCCATTTAAAACTGTCCACTGAGTCAGCAAGTCTAATATTTAAAGTGTTCCAAAGTTTTGTGGCGTAGTGGCTAAAAGTAGCATCCCCAAAGGTTTTTGTGGCGACCTTGGGAACAGTTAAAAGAGCAGCTGTGGAGGATCTTAGGGTTCGTGGAGGATCATAAAACCATAGGGAGTCTGTGATATAAAAAGGGGCGAGTGCCTTAAAAACTAAGACTTTAAAATCAATTCTAAAAGATACAGGGAGCCAGTGTAGGTTCCGTAAAACAGGAGTTATATGATCTCTCATTTTAGTTTTTGTTAAAACCCTAAATCCCAGCAGCATTCTGAATGGTCTGTAGTTTTGCAATGGCTACTGTGATGCTCTATATGCTGGCTCTAGAAACACTAGAAACAAAAGCATGAACAAGCTTTTCATCTTGCTGGCTCAGTCTCACCTTCACTATATTGCGCAAAGGATAAAAGGCAGCTTTGGTCAGTGAATTAAAATGGGCTCTAAAATTGAGGTCAGAATCTAAAATAACACAGATGTTTCTTACTTGTCTGCAAGGCCAGATGTCCTAGTTTTGCAAGAACAGGATCTCTTTTATTTTTTGGGCCAAATAGGAGGATCTCAGTCTTATGTTCATTTAGCTTTAGGAAGTTATTGCTCATCCATTCATTAATGGCTGACACAAAGTAAGTTAGATTGGACAGAGAATTTGGGTCATCTGGTTTCACAGACACATATAGCTGTGTGTCGTCAGCATAGCTGTTCACACCATGCTGATGGATTATGGATCCCAGTGGCAGCATGTAGATTGAGAACAGCAAAGGTCATAGGACACTACTTTGGACCACACCATTGTCAATGTTTACTGTTTCCGATATATTTTCCCCAATTCTGACATGGAATTACCTTCCAGTAATACAGTATATGATTGAAACCAGCTTAGAACTGTATGAGAGAGACCAACCCATTTTACAAGATGGTTAGTAAAAGACTCTAAGGTCAAGGAGAATGAGAACAAATATATTTCCATTATCAGCATTTGATCTGAGATTATTTAAAACTTTGACAAGAGCTGTCTCTGTACTATGGTTCACTCTGAACCCAGATTAAAATTTTTCAAGCATATCATTATCAGAAAGGTGTTTAATTGTTTAAACACTTTCTTCTCTAAAACCTAAAGGAAAGGTAGATTTGAAATGGGGCAGTAATTACTAAGAGAGGAGGGGTCCAAGTTAGGTTGTTTGAGTAAAGGTTTTACAGTTGCAGTCTTAAAAGGGTTTGGGAAAATGCCAGATTCCAGAGAGGAATTTATAATGAGGAGTGTATTTAAGGACAGTTTATCATAAGTGCTCTTGAAAAGGTCAGCTGGAATAGGGTCAAGGGAGCAGGTAGAGGGTTTCATATTGGAGACAGTTTTGTATAGCTTATCTTCGGTGATTATGTCAAAGCTAGACATGATACATGGTGAAGGAGGGGTGGTTTGAAGGGGGGGTCCAGTGTTTCCTAGGATGGTTTGAATGTTGAGCCTAATATTATACATTGTTTCTTTAAAGAAAAAGGCAAATTATTTGCATTTAGTGGAGGCCTAGTCTAGAAAGTCTAAGGTTGAATGTGGATTTAAGATGATATACAGTATATGGTAGAGAATAGTATTCTGAGATTGTTTGAGTTGGCTGTGATAATGTTGGAGAAATGGGTCTCACGCTGCTTTATATGCTGTATATGTCACGGTGGACAGTCAATTTATGTTTTTTCTATTTGCACTCTGCATTTCTACATTCACTTTTCAATTTACAGATAGCACTGGTTTGTCAAGGCATGGGTCTTACCATCGGTCTATTCTTCTCCCTTATGGATGCAGCAGTGTCAAGCACACCAAGAAATTGACTATTAAAGTGAACTACTAGGTTGTGTATGGAGCTGGTGGAGGGGAGATACTGTATATGGCAGTTTGACTCATGATGTCAGAAAATGTGGCAACTGCAGAGGCATCTATAGAGTTTTAATTAACTGATTTACTCATTGCTTTGTAGTGGAAATAGGTGCTTCAAACAGAACACAAAAATGATCGGAGATGGCCAGATCAGCTGTAACGTCAATATCAATACCCTTTGATAAAACTTCAAGGGTATGGCTGTGTCTGTGCATTGGTCTCTTAACGTGTTGAATAAAATCAAAACAGTCAATGAGATTTAAAACCTCTAGGGCCTTTGAGTCTTTGTGTTGATCTACATATAAGTTAACATCTCCAATAAGAAATGAATAATCGAAATTAGTACAAATATGGAATAACAATTATGAAAATTCATGTAGGAAATTTGCATTGTGATTGGGAGAGTGATAGATTGTCACAAGAAGTGCTGGAGCATCAGTTGGCCATCGCAGTGATACAGCTACAACCAAGGTCAACCTTGGAGTAAAGGAAATTATTTGAAAAGATAGTAGCAACACCACCCCCTTAACTATTTGGCCTTGGAGAGTGAATGAAACTAAAATTGGGGGTAAGCTTTGATAAGATTGGCAGATCGAGTTAGCAGGGGACAACCAGGTCTCAGTAAAAAATATAAAATGTAGATTGCGTTCTGTAATCATATCTTGGATAAAAAAGTTCTTGTTGGTTAGAGATCTTACATTAAAAAGAGCTTTAAAATTAAAAATAAGCTTAAAATTTTGTGGATGATCAGAACAGGGAGTATGTTGATCTATAAAGGGTCAAGTACAGACAGTTATAAGCGTTCACTTAATATTAACAAGATTTTTCTGAACCATAATATTTTCCTGTGACTGCCTGTTGCTAATCCTGACAGGGATATTGAAAATGTCATTAGATGGTCCGAGCCCAGCAGAAAGTGCATCAGTGTACAAGGTGGAACCATTTCTGTAGGGACTAGGCAACATCAATCTCTGACAGACCGGTCAACACTTGACTGATGGATGGGCATGTTGTGATGACAGTTGCCTGCATTCCCAGAAAAGGTTAAAATTGTCAATATAGGAGACTTTATGGAGGTTGCAGGCCAAGGGGATAACCACGGTTGTAAGTGGGGATTTGACTGGATACATAAATGTGACTCCCAGATCTTTTTAGAATGTTGAATAAGTGCACAAAGTCGGACTTAAGTAGACTTCAGACTTCTGATTGCAGATGTTGTTTGTGCCAACATGGACAATTATTTTATCAACACTGGGCAATTTTTGACATTTTTGATGATTGAGTTACCCAAAATAATGGTTGTGGGCTGACTGGTGGATTTGGACTGAGAGGACTCTGGATCCCCGTGGGACATTCTGGAGTGCTGGGTGAGGGGGAACTGTACCCGGGTTTGAAACAGTTGGTGGTATGGGCCGCTGTGCCGGTTATTGTCATTGAGAGCATGCCCTCTCCAGTTCGGAGGCCTGAAAGTTACAGGATGTGGGGTGAACTACATGCAGCCAGGTCACAAAGGGTGGGTGTGTCATTGAGAGCGATGGTCAACAGGATAGGTGGACCGCTTGGACATAGCTGTGGAGAGTGGAGGCGGCAACAAGGGGTCATTAGACTCCGGAGACGAAGGGGGTGTGTGGTGACCAGCAAGTGGGGGGAAGTCCTGCTCATCCAGGATGGAAAATCTGTTGGTCAATTGGAGGGCCTGAGGTGGATGGGGATGAAAGGGGAGCTTCCCACCATGTTTACCCTTATGGACAGCAGGCCGTGGCTCTTTCTGGCTAGGAGTGGAGCTAACCAGGGCCTTGGGCTTGGCTCCCAGCTGGGTCCAGTGGTCTGCAACCTGGGCAATGGCAGCATCCAGACATGGGATGGTAGAGTCCAGTTCTCTGGTGGTTGTGGTGGTGATAGCGGGGCCAATGGCAATCAAAGGCCCACACCCTGAATGTTTCTACTTTGCACACAATTAAAGGAGGAGGAAACCCAAGGGTAACAGAAAATATTCTTTATTATCACAAATTCATACAGCAAACAGCCTTGCACAAAGGTTTATCAGACACAGTCTGAGTACTATACTCCCCTTCAGTGCCACTCACATGAGCCAGAAAGAGGTGTATGGGCACTCACCAGTCTAGAGCACCCCACACCAAAATTACACCCCGTAGGGCACTGTAAGTTAATTCTGCACTGCAACTCACACCGGAATTACATCCCCTCAGGGCACAATACACAATATTGCACCGTAAACTAAATCAAACTTACACATGCTATCAGGGCACCCATGCAGCAGCACCTGAGGATCTCTCGCGCTTCCTTGGCTGCTTTCCCCACCCTGATACTATGGCTCTAAGCTGTTCTTTTAAAATCAATAACATTTAACATAAACCATACATGATGTAGATGAAGACAAACAACTAATGTATACCTCTTTTTAAAACCAGTTAACTTTCCTGGGGTTCGAGACCCTCCCCCGGGGTCTGAGTTTTGGTGCTGGTCCGGCTTCAGTCAGAGTCTGCCTTTTTTTTGTCGGAATACTGGAAGACTAAACAAATTCCACGGGGATTGAGGATCAACAAACAGCCAGCCTTCGGCAGAGATGACCCTAGTTTTATGCAGAAATGGGAACAAGTGCTAAATAAATGCGAGATGGACTGTACTTTGCTCATCATCGAACAGACAGCTAAGGAGGCTGAAAAGGCAAAAATAGAGTCTCAACAAACCAAAGATGAACTATATAAGAAACTCAGCCCTGATGAACTGTCCGTCTTTGAACGTAAGATTAATGACGACTTGCTCACTTTTGAGAATGAACTTAAGGCTCTGAAGAAAAAGAAATTTGAGCGTGATGCTGAAGATTCCGGAGGGGGACCATATACAACTGGCACCGTTCGGGAGACGAGCAACGCCCGTCAGCCCAGCCCCAAAGGAGACGCGGGGGCGTATGTGCCGCCTGGAACCAACGCCGTGAAGTCTACAATATGGACCAGTCTGACCCAGCTCCATCCAGCGACTCCAACTACTCCGACTATTCCCATGACGAGCGTTTTTTAGACGCACAGCCGCGCCACGATCCGCGGCACCGAGGCCGCCCACGTCAGGGAACCAGAGGAGGAGGACGAGGTGGGGCAGGAAGAAACACCGGGCCTCCGTCAACCGTGGCGCGGCTGTCAACCGTCACCAGATCCATGAGGAGTCAGCAGCACCAAGGACGGTGATCAATATCTCAGACTGTCCCCTCACCCCGACCCAAGAATCAGTGCTGAATAAAGGTCTGTCGTTTGTTCCCACCAATGGTCTTAATGCTTTCAAGCTTAAAGTGGACAGCTATAAGTTCTTCAGATCATTGCACCTTAAGCATTTTTTCAGAAATGTTGAACAATCGACACATGTTGACCCCATGAATAAATTTAAGAAAGCGTCAACATTTTGTCCTTCTAGCCTACTTAACCCTACGTTGGTTACATTTAGTAAATTGGTCAAACACGATATTGATAAATTAGTGAAATCACATAAAGGCATGAAATATCATAATGTGTCTGTTTTAGAAAGAAAAGCTTTAAATGAATTGAGTTCAAATGATAAGATAGTGATAAAAGCGGCCGACAGCGGCAGCATAGTAGTTCAGAATACCAGTGATTATGTAGCAGAAGCTATGCGCCAGCTCAGCTTTCTATAAGCCTCTTTCTCACAATCCCATTGGTGAACTGACGCAGGATCGAGATGTACTCTTAGATGAAGCCCTTGGTTGTAACCATATCACTCAAAAGCAGTATGAGTTTCTTAAGGTTGAATTTCCGATTACACCTGTTATTTATTTTTTACCTAAAATTCCTAAGCGTCTAGTCAACCCACCTGGGAGGCCTATAGTGTCTGGAAAGACCTTTGAGTCAGTTTGTGGACCATTTCATTAAGGATATAGCAAAGGACTTACCTTCATTCATTGCAGATACTAGAGATGTGATCAGGCTGCTAGATTTTAATATCCCAGACAACGCATATTTGGTTAGTTTTGACATTGAGTCACTATACACGAATATAATCCATTCAGATGGCCTGGTAGCCATGTCACACTTCCTTAATACTAAGGATGATGTCCCAGCTGATTTCCTTTTAAGTCTGACAAACTTCATTCTGAAATCGAATTATTTTATGTTTGATGGTAAATTCTATATTCAGACCCAGGGCACAGCAATGGGCTCAGCTTTTGGTCCCAATTATGCCAATGTATATATGGGCCACTGGGAATCACTATTTATTCATGACCCCACTGCATCTCCTCTTTTGAAACATATCATTTTCTTTAAGAGATATATAGATGACATTATAATGGTATTGTCACGCATGCGTGTTTGTGTGGAAGGGTTTGGTGTGAGACTGTCAGAGTGGGTGTGTCTGTGAGTGTCTGTGGGAGTGTGGTGTGGCTGATTGCAGAAGGCACATCACCTGGAAGCGGCTGAGATTGGAGATAAAAGAGGCAGAGGACATGCGGCTCTGACTCTCTGACGGGGATCCTGGTGGAGGCAGTGCAGTCCCACAGCCTGACCGTGTGCGGTCCCAACAGTGTGTTCCTAGTGTTTTATTAGTCCTTGTTGTGTGTTTCATTTTAGTCTGTTCTAAGCCTTGTGGTGAGTTTGAGTTGTGACTTTGTCTTTGTTAGCTATCCTCTGTTTGAGAGAATTGTTTTTTGTTCACAATCAATTGTCAAATCGTCCTTTGTTTTGTAAGGATTGTCCTTTGTTAATACGACTCCAGTTTACCTTATTAAATACATAATTTATCACTTATACCTGCCACACTCTGTTTTTCCATCTGTACCTGGTTTTTAAATTACAATATTGTTAGTCCTGACTACCCCTAGAGTCACTCAGGACGTAACATTTGGGGGCTCGTCCGGGATTGTTATAAAGTTTTTTTGGTAGGTATCGTGGTAAGTTCAGTATTGTTGCTAGTTGTGTGTACTGATAGTGCAGTACTGGTACTCTACTTGTGAAACTGCTTTCTCAACTCAGACAGGGGAGTGCCCAGCTGAGCTGTATCACTGTATCAGCTCTTCCTTCGAGCATTCATTTATTATTTTGCCTTTTTTATTTTTGGGGTCAATCCTGGGTGGAGACCACGCTCTCCAAAGGGGGCTGGCATTTCAGGGCCCTGGCCACTGATGTTTTGCCTGTAAGACGCCTCGAGCCCGGCACGGCCTCAGAAGATAGGTAGGTGAGTTATGGTATCGGCAGGTGTTGGGAAAGTCTGTTTGCGTGTAGTCTTGTGTATTTTGTTTGGCGGTGTCACATGGTCACCATGGTGTTTGTGTTGGACAATTGTGTGGCTAAGCCTGAGCTAAGCAGCCTTAATGAGTGTAGGAAGGCTGATTTATTGGCTGTTGCTACCAATTATGGTATCACTGTTGCTTCCTCCCTCCGAAAAGCAGAATTGAGAGCAGCAGTGATACGTGGGTTGTGTGCTCTGGGTGTATTCGGTGCATTATCAGTGGATAGTGCGTTAGAGACTGATGCAGGGGCGTCAGCAGCTGAGGGCCCCTCGGATGTGTTGTCTGTGACCGGTCCCTCTGCCCCTGCTGATACGGAGGTGGTTAGGCCGGTGAGTGATGATGCTACCCCTCAGGTGCAGGTGGGTAGATGGGAGGATAAACCTGTGATTACACTCCCTCGTTTTGACCCCCTTTCTGCTGAGTCGTCGATGAGTTCCAAGTTAGACATACGGTTGAAGTGGCGACTGGCTCGTCTCAAGTTGGAGCAAGAAGAAAGGAAGGAGGAGCGAGAGTTCCAGCTTAGAAGGGACTCTAAGAAACTTGAACTTGAGTCAGAGGCATTTCAGTTACGCCACCGAAAGCCACAGGTAGGGCTCCCTCCCCGGGCTAGATGTCCCTGCGGCTACTGTAGCGTTTGATGTCAGTAGACATATTTCATTAGTCCCTGTGTTCCGTGAGGGTGAGGTTGAGGCCTATTTTGGCGCATTTGAAAGGATTGCAGCTGCCTTGAACTGGCCTGTGAGTGTGTGGGCTATATTGTTACAATGTAAGCTGGTCGGCAAAGCCCAGGAAGCCCTTTTCTGCTCTGTTGGTTGAGGACGGCCTTGACTATGAGAAAGTAAAAAACGCTATTCTACGTGCATGAGCTGGTGCCTGAAGCGTACCGGCAGCGTTTTCGCGGCCTTAGGAAATTGCCGAGGGAGAAAGAAATACTTTCTGATCGGTGGTGTGCAGCCTGCAAAGCTAATGATTGGGCGTCGGTACGTGAACTGATACTGCTAGAGGAGTTTAAAAATTGTATCCCTGAGCGCACCGCAGTTTATTTAAATGAGCAAAAGGTTTCCACCCTGCAGCAGGCCGCAACACTTGCGGAGGAGTTCACACTTACCCATAAGACCGTGTTTGTAAGACGCAATTTCAGTGAAAATTCTTCCAAACCAGACTACCAGGGGCGTAATAACAATTTGTCAGGTCCTACTCGGCGGGACAGACAAGACAGACCATGTTTCTACTGCCGTAAGACTGGCCACCTTATTGCTGACTGTGAAGCATGGAAGCAAAAACAGCAAAAGTCTGTTTCCCAGCAACCAAAAGGGGTGGGGCTAATTGATGTTTCTCCCCTGGGGTCCACCGAGTCCTTAGTTCATGAAGTGCCTGACAGTTTTAAACCTTTCACATTTGATGGTTATGTGTCTCTGACAGGAAAAGCTGAAGATCAGCGGCCAGTTAAGATTTTGCGTGATACTGCTTGCTCACAGTCACTCATCCTCTCCCGCGTTCTGCCCTCTGGCCTCCGATCTGATGTAAGTGCTGTTGTACGGGGTATCGAGATGGGATTGGTACCTGCACCCTTACACCGTATTCATGTAGCCTCCGGCGTAGTGACCGGTTTCTTCCTTGTAGGTATGCGCACAGAGTTCCCAATTAATGGTGTTGATTTTATTATGGGAAATGACATTGCAGGGGGTAAAGTTCATCCTGTTCCTCAAGTGGTAAATGTTCCCCTCCGTGAGTCTCAAGATGATGATGTAGTTGCAGGTCACCCAAAGCTGTGGGTTGCTAGTGTACTTACCCGAGCTCAAGCTTGTAAGCAACCAGAAGAGGTTAACCTGGCTGACTCACTGTTAGCTTCTGTGTTTTCAGGGGATGCTCTGCCTTCCAGTGGTGAAGTTGTGAGTAGTGGGGACACGGAGCCTAAGATGACACCTGAGACCAGCTCAGTAGTACCATTGACACGTGAGGCCCTCATTAAGGCTCAGAGAGGTGACCCGTCGCTGGCCAAGTGCTGGGATGCTGTTGTTGAAAAGTCCAAGTGTAGTGGGAAGCAGCCATTTTTTGTGGAGAATGGTGTGTTGATGAGTGTTAGTTGACTGTGTAGGCCCACTTCCCAGAACTAAGGGAGGAAACCAATTTTTACTCACTGTAATGTGTATCAACACTCGGTTCCCCGAAGCCTTCCCACTCCGAAAAATAACTGCTGCGTCAGTCACAAAGACTCTCATAAAGTTCTTTACAACATTTGGTCTCCCAAAGGTGGTGCAGACCGACCAGGGAACCAATTTCCTTTCGAGAGTTTTTAAACAAACTCTTAGTGCATTAGGGGTTACTTACTCTGTGTCCAGCGCCTACCACCCCGAATCCCAAGGTGCTCTCGAACGCTGGCATCAAACATTGAAATCGATGTTAAGGAAGTTTTGTTATGAAACCGGCAAAGATTGGGATGAGGGGGTACCATTCGTTTTGTTTGCTATCCGAGACGCTGGGCGGAAGTCTTTGGGGTTTGGCCCAGCAGAGCTGGTGTTTGGACATGGTATGCGTGGCCCACTTGGAGTGTTGCAGGAGCAGCTGGTGTGCAGCTCCCCTCCAAGGATGGATGTGCCATCCTTTGTGTCTCGGTGTAGAGAGAGGCTGCAATGTGCAGTTGGATATGCTGAGGAGTCGCTCGCCTCTTCTCAGGTAGTCATGAGGGCCAGGTTTGACAAAGAGGCGAAGAGGCGTCGGTTTCGGCCTGGTGACAAAGCGTTGATGTTGCTGCCTCTGCCTGGTGCCGCTCTTTCGGCCCAGTTTTCAGGTCCTTGTGTGGTGGACCGATGGGTCTCTGGTGCTGACTGTGTTGTCCATACACCTGAACGTAGAGGGAAGACCCGTGTGTGTCACATTGATGTGTTGGGTGTAGTGTACGAGCTGAGTCATGACAGTGTGACGTCAGCCGTAAAGTGTGAGCCGTAAGGCGAGTTCAAATCAACATGGCGGGTTGTTGTTAATAAACGCTAAGTTAGCACAATACAGAAGTTGTCCATGATTTATCAGACATAACATTGGCGACAAGGATGGAGCTTCCTTTTTCACCTCTGCCTGCGTTCCTCGCTCTGCCCGGCGAACTTCCGATCCCGTGGTCCCGCTGGCACAAGTCATTTGAGACGTTCGTCGCGGCTATGGGACTCTGACGCCGCCGCCGCGAGGCTGAAAGCCATGCTTATCCATAGCCTCGGCAGCAAGGGACAGCGCATTTTCCGGACTCTCGGATCCGCGGATAAATATGCGGATTGTATCGCCTTACTGTCCGGACACTTCGCCGCCCCTCAGAGCGTTGTGGTCCGCCAGATCGTCTTCCGCCAACGCCGACAGCGGCCGGGTGAGTCGGTCCACCACTACGTCGCCGACCTCCGGTGTCTCGCCAGTCTTTGTAAGTTCGGGGTTTTAGAGGACAAGATGATCCACGACCAGCTAGCTGAACACACAACGGACCTCAAACTCCGAGAAAAACTGTTTATGGCACCAGACGACCTGCTGCTGTCCAAGGCGGTGGAAATGGCCTTTCAGCTTGAGTCTGCCGCTCTATTAACATCACAGCTGGCAGCCTCAGGCCCGACTACCTCGCTCCCCGCTCCCCTGGCACAGACAGTGGCTGCGGCTGCTCAACCCTCTGACCTCGAGATAAACGTCGCAGGACGCCCAGGCACCACAGCGCGCCGGCCTTGTGGAAACTGCGGCTCTTCTTCGCATCCCACGCATGCACAGACCTGCCCAACCACGGGACAACGGTGTCAACGCTGCGGTAAGCTAAACCACTTTGCCAAAGTGTGCCGCTCTGCACCTGCCCCCACAAACACCCGGCCTCGCTCCTCTTCCCCATCACACCCGACCACCATCCATACTGTGGGCTCCAGCACTAAACCTTTCACATGGTGCACGGTGGAGTTAGACGGCGTCTGCTTGCCACTGCTGCTGGACACTGCTGCCACCAAGTCCCTGCTTAACGAATCTACAGTTCGACAGCTTTTTCCCCGACAGACAATTAAGGCCGATGCGGAGGACCTGTATGGCTATGGACACACCAAAATCGGCATGGCGGGCACTGCCACCTTCTCCGTCCGCTACGGCTCCAGAGCGCTCCCAGCATTCACTTTCCAGGTGTCTCGCCACGGTGCCAACCTCCTGGGTTTTGATCTGTTCTGCGCTCTGGGCTTTTCCATCACGGACAATACAGGTGCCACCATATTGACAGTCACCTCGCCTTGGCAGCACCGCTGGCCAGCTCTCTTCACTGGGCTGGGCTGCCTGACTGCTTTCAACCACCAGCCACTCATTGATCCAGCTGTGTCCCCGGTCATCCAGCCTCTGCGCCGACTGCCCCTCGCCCTGCGTGATGACATCACAGCCGAGCTCCAGAAACTGCTGCACGCCGGCGTCATCGAGCGAGTTGATGCTTCCCCGTGGATCTCCAACCTGGTGGTGGCAAAGAAAAAATCTGGGCGGCCTGCACCCCTGTGTCGACCTCAGGCAGGTAAATAAGGCGGTGGTGCCGGATAAATACCCGCTGCCCACGGTGGAGGAGCTGTCTGCCAAGTTCCACGGCTCAACGGTCTTTTCCAAGCTCGACCTGCGCCAGAGCTATCTGCAGGTTCCCCTACACCCAGACAGCCGCAACCTCACTGCCTTTGTGACCCACATGGGGGTTTTTCGCTATACCCGCATGCCTTTTGGCCTGAGCTCCGCCCCTAGCTGCTTCCAGAAAATCATGAGCACCATCTTCGCGGCCATCCCTGGTGTAGTTGTGTACCTGGATGACATTGTGGTGCACGGGGGGACGCCCGCTTTGCACGACGAACGGCTTAATAAGGTGCTCAAAGTGCTCGGCGACCACAACCTCACACTGAATGGGGAGAAGTGCATCTTCGCAGCACCTGCCATCGAGTTTGTGGGGTTCCGCCTGACGCGTGACGGCCTGAGCCCGCTCCATTCAAATGTGGACGCTATCCGGCGTCTGCCTGAGCCTTCCTGCCCTGCACAGCTGTCCTCATTCCTGGGCATGATGGCGTTTTACCTGCGTTTCCTGCCCCATTATTCTGACACCACCGCACCGCTGCGTGCCCTCCTTAAGCAAGATGCAACGTGGTCCTGGACCCCTGCCTGCTCCGCCGCAGTTCATCGGCTCAAGTCACAGCTCACCTCCCCGCCGGTGCTTGCCCACTTCGACCTGCTGAGCCCGACGTTTGTGACCTGCGATGCCTCCAATACTGCAGTCGGCACTGTTCTGTCCCAACTCCATGACGGGACCGAGCGCCCAGTGGCGTTTGCTTCACGGTCCCTCACTTCAGCTGAACGCAAGTATTCGGTGGGGGAAAGGGAGGCGCTGGCCTGTGTTTGGGCATGTGAACGCTGTCACATGTATTTGTATGGGCGACATTTCACACTCCGGACAGACCACCAGGCCCTAACTGCCCTGCTGGCCACAACCGGGTCAGGACATAAACCGCTGCGCATTTACCGGTGGTCTGAGAGGCTGCAGGCGTATAATTTCACCACACAGTTTACACCTGGCAGGGACAATGTTGTGGCGGACCTGTTATCCAGAGCCACACCCAGCTCTGCACCGGACACCGTCCTGGACCCCTCAGAGCCGGAACTGATCCTCATGCTGCACACGCCCCTCCAGCCAGCCATTTCACTGCAGGAGCTCCAGGCAGCATCAGCTCAGGACCCTCTGTTCGCCCAGCTCCGCACCTTCATCCGGGAGGGCTGGCCCACCAGAGTTCCAGAAGAATTATCGCCTTTCTGCCGCGTTAAGGATGAGCTCTCCTGTTGGAACGAAGACTGTGTGGCAAGAGGGCTGTGTACAGTAGTTCCCAGCGCTTTAAGGGCGCGCGTCCTGACCATGGCGCACGAGGGTCATCTGGGTGTCGTGAAGGTGAAACAACGCTGCAGGGGTTTGGTCTGGTGGCCAGGCATCGACAGAGACGTGGAGGTGATGGTGAAAGACTGTGCAGCTTGCCTCACCAGCGGAAAAACCAGCCCACCCCCACCGCCGCCTCTACAGCCTGTGCCGTGGCCGCAGGCACCGTGGACCCACATTCAGGTGGATATCTGTGGCGAGCTCCACAGCGTCCCTCAGCACCAACGTTTCCTTCTGGTCGCCTATGACCTGCATT
>OMKK01086008.1:0-12721 GCA_900302305.1 Polymixia japonica
ATTAAGGGAGGGAGAGCGCAAGAGAGAGAGAGAGAGAGAGAGAGAGAGAGAATTAGCCGTCCTCCCTAACTCCTGCGAAAGCCACCCCTTTGGCTGTCGCAACAGTGGTACGTTCCACAGCGAGGACTGCAGAAATTGAGAGAGCACATTGTTTGTAATCTGGCATCGCAGGGGTCACTTCCTGACTCGCGTGTCCGCTCCCTGAGCCCTGAGCCCTGGGTCCATCCCCCTTCTGTAGCGCCCCCACCCCCGCGTCTGTCCATCCCTTGGCCAAGCGGCCCAGGGCTTTTGGACAAACCCTGTTCTTCCCCTTTTGTGTAGGAAAGCTCCAACATCTGAAAACAATCAAATAATCTGGGCACAATGCGCCTCTTTATGGAGGGGTGCTGGTGGTTCCCAGATGAGCAGGAGGATTAAGTGGAAGAGGTCATAGGGGAGAGAGAGAGAGAAGGATGGGGGGCTACGCAGCTGAAGAGTGGAGGGCAACATATTGTTACTGGGTTTTCGCGGAGAGCGTGTGTGTGTGTGTGTTTGTGTGTGTGTGTGTGTGTAGGCGGCTCTGAGTGGAAGGGTGCTTTTGGAAACAGGGAAAATATCTGAATACTCTCCCAAAGAGCAAGATAAGGAGTCATGTCTGACTCACTGCGTTGTTCAGTCATTGATTCCGCCTCGTTTGATGGAGAAAGGAAACATCTTGGGGCCACACAATGAAAATGAATCTGTTTCTTTTTACCCCTTTCACAGAGAAAGAAGAAAGCAGCAAAGTCTCTATGTTGAGTAATTCAACAACAACTTTATTGTTGGAGATTTGGATTTGCTATGTTGGTCAGTCCAAGTCAAAACTATGTTAATGGTGACAACTTGTATTGTTACAAGATGGTGCAATGAGTGTAATCACATGCGTGTGTGTGGCCTCTGGTCTTCAGGGAGAATTCCTTGAATTTATACTTATGAGAATATAAATTTAATTCATACTTATGGGAACATACAATCGGGGTAATGGAAAAAACACTCCTATGTCTGTTTTTGTCTGTCTTGTTCCCTTTCTCCAGTCTTCTCTCTTGTTTACACACACACATGCACACAAACAAACAGGCAGGCACACACACACACACACACACGTAAACACACACCCAAACTCCTTCTCCTCCCGTGTCTCTCGCGCTGTTCCTTCTCATCCCCATGAGAATGATAAACAGTCATCTGTAACTTCCTCTCCAACATATTCATTAATCCCTTCTATCCTGTGGGGCTGGATGATGATTACAGGGAAGCCGACTGAAGCCGCCCAAATAAACACCCCTCAGGCAGCAACAAAGGCCTGTCCACCTCACCCTAAACACAGCTTCCCCGGCTAGATCAGGTTTCAATCAAGCCCACGCACAACACACAAACAATAGGAAGTAACAGAGTCTAGAGCTCAGAAAAGGCGTACTGTGGCTGAAACCAATTCGGTTTCCCTTTCAGCTAGTGACTAGTGCAAATTTTACTGTACCGCAGATCTTTAGCGTTGACTGTTATCTGTATAAGATCCAGTTTCAAATCTCGTTACGGCCAATACATTTTCAAAGTAACACAATATATGAGGCGGAGGACATCTGATACAGTATAAAGCGAAATCTTCCTTCACGCTTTCACTTACTCATGCAACACTATCTTTCTGCCGCTGCCATATGTTGACTCTGTTGATTCTGTGAACTGGTTTAACATTCCAATGCAGAGCACAGAACATCACTTATTTCACCCTCTGAAAAACCCTCCAGTGTGGTTTATGGATGCTCAAATAGTTCACATTCTAACCATTGACATAGCTGAGGCAATCCCGAAGAAGTGTTTCTCTCAAGGGCTTCACAGCCATGATGACCTTCCATTTGAACCAACATCCTTGTCACAAGACCAGAGCTAAGCATGACACGCTTTACTCATCTAGTTATCCCCTTACATCTTTCTTCTGAGACATTCCCGGGAAAAAAAACAACGTAATGCTGCTTCAATAGCATCAAAGATCTCTGAACCATTAATCCAAAGACGTTTTGAGAATATATTACAAATGCGCATGTTTGGCTACACATTGGTGAAATGCAACCATGCATGCAGAAAGGGAGAGAGAGAGAGAGAGCGAGAGAGCACAAGCATATAGTCAAACATGCCTCAAGGCCCTAGCACTTCCTCTCCCTACACCTTTTCTGTTCACCACCCTGCAATTAGCGTGCCTAACAGTTGCAGGCTTCCGAGGCCAGGCCCACACTAATCATAGGTATGCATTGTTGTGTTCAGCTGCCGGGGCTTTAAAAATCAGCACCTCTTGTTCAAGCCCCACCTCTTGGGCCAGGTGGCCTAGAGTCCTGTGACTGCATTGTCTGATGGGGTCCCATTGTGAACTGGAGAGAAACCTTTTTTGTAGACTCCATAAGTGCTTTTTAAGAATGAAGAGAAGTCACATTTTACCACAGGTTTCCTCACTTAAGGGACCTGAGTCCACAACATCAACAAAAACGTTAAAATAAATAATGAGCAAAAGGGAGGGAGGTAAGACAAATAAAATGTGGAGGATCCTCAGATGAAAAAATTTACCAAGAGCTGTCATCAGTCATCTCCCATCTCTCTCTCAGCACCCCTGGGGTCTTTGCAGACTGTAGGGCTGCAACTACACAAACAGTGAATTACTTTTCCATAATGGCTGTACAAAGAGAGGCCTTCACGTCCCTTCTCTTGTGACCAGAGGCTGCCTGTGCTGCTAGGAGCGGGTGATCAGATCACCTGTGTTTTGAGTTCATCACCTGATTGTAGTCATTGTCCAGTCCAAGGGATGGATCTTGCTAGCTGCCTTGAATAGAATGTGCCTTGGGGTAATGTTTTCTTTTTGGTCATGACCTGGACTGGGTTGTCCCTCATCACTAGCCTTACTGGGTTTTTAAATTTTCAGTGAGGTGCTTGAAATACCATACATCGTCCTTCTTGAAAGGGTAATTGTCCATGGAATTTCCCAGATGCATTAATAAAGTTTGTTAACTTGTTTATGTTGTTGTATTTTACTTACATTCCATTCTCTACCTGTTGACAACCACACACCACACGTCATAACAGAAATGTTAGCTTGTTTACCATCTTAAATAGAATGGTGATGACCCTGATGCACTAAGTGAAGGAAGTAAAGGGAAGCTACTGTGAGCTAAACATCCTGTTGCCTTGTGCACTTCAGTATGTTGTGTGTGAAAAACACAGGAAATGCACTAGGCCATCCATATTTGTGAGATGAGAAAGCACGCTGACATCCTGAACTCTGAATACTCCAAAGGATAGAAGCATGCTAGTGGGAAAATTTGAAGATGGTCATTGTTTTTTCTGCTCAATTTGAAATAACACACACTTTTTTTGTAGTTGTAAGCTCAATCATGAGGGTAGCAAACTCTTTTAAAAATGAAAAACTGGGGAAATGTGTCGACATTTAAGAAAATGCAGCTTTTAAATCAACTCCATTATCCTCCATCAGGCGTTTTAGGAACCAAGGCTATATAATTAAATTGGCTGACACCAAGTTTGTAACAGATTGACATCCACATTGTTGCTGGTAAAATAGTCAGAAAAAAAACTGAAAATCCAACTTTGCTCTAATCCATTGTATCTGAAGACAGCAGTAGATAGCAGGACTTTCCATTGTGAAACACTGATGAACTCTATCTCCCTTTGTCAAAAAACAGAGAAAATCTAATCAAATACTTGGGGAGATAAACAATGCGTGTTAAATCTGCATATGACAAGGGTCATGTATGTAAGCTATCTATATACATGGACACCGAGGGATATTTTATATGGCTGCAACATAAGGCCGTGGCACAAGCTGTATGAGAGCCAGAGAAATCCAAAGAAACTTCTCACACAACATACTGTCACTATGACAACCGGGCAGAATCATTTAGCCCGATCTCTCGCCATTCCACACAGCACAGAAATCCAATAGCGTTTAAGTCTTATGCAACCAGGCCATGAATCCGCTCTGCATGCAACACATTAACACATTCTGAACATAAGATTCATAGGTATATAGATTTGGTGGTAACTCTTTAGTTTAATTGGTGTTATTTTGGGGGTGTTTTGATTACTTCATCTCAATCTCACAATCAACATGAATGGGGTACATCATGAATTACCTTGCTGGGGCTTTTGAAAAATATATCCAACAAATGGAGTGAGACATAAGATGATGTATTGTATGTGTGTATGTGTATGTGTGTGTCTGTTTGGGGGTGGAGGGTGGACAAAGTTGTAGGAATGACTCTAAATCTATGTATTCAGTGTAATGGTCAACTAAATTAATAAATACTGATTCTGTCTTTCTTATTGGGCTAGTTATTCATGAAGAAGGCTAACCATCACGTCTAGATATTTAAATTACCATTATAGGCTATCACACTACTACACTAATATCAATATCTACCATTTCAGAGCCTTTACTAGAAATCGCGCTACTCTCTGAATTGAATCTCGCATGCCATGATGTGAACATATTTTCACCAAAAAAAATATTGCTTCATATACTTCCCACTGCCACAGCAGCCACGCTGATGTGTGATACGACAACATGGAAAGAAAAGCTTATCGTGATACAAATGCAACCTCGGCCTTTGCTACATAAATCATGACGGGAGATCTGATGTAATTCCACGTGCTGCACCAGTCGGGTTTTGTGCATTTTATAGCATTTTCCCACCATTTTAGATGAGTATTTAAAAATGGTAGGGCGGCAGTCGATCGCAGCGAGGCAGCTTTAATGAAAGCAAACAACAGAATTTCTTAATGGTTGTGCGAGTGTCACACACATTCACACTGGCTGAGTCCTTCCTTCAGATTATTTTCTACTTTGCGTGCTATCACAGACGCTTCCCTCTTCTACGTATCAATGCGTGATTGAAGGGAAACTTCTTTTGGGAAGTGCAGGGACTACTTTGGGTCAACTTTGGAAGGGAACATTCCGTTTTTTTTGCACTGTACTGTTCCGGTGTAACGTGTAATAATAACAAATGCGGTACTGTTCGGGTGGCTGTAATGAGTTACGCGACCGTGGGTTTTATTTAGGCTTAATCGCGTTATTTTGTTTGCTACCTCGCGGAAGGATCTCGTTTTCTCTAGCGAGGGTCGACACATCCGCCCAGTTTTCCGATGTTTCATTGCCCCCGAGTTGAAAATGGAGTTCGAATAGAGCAGATGTCCACCAACTTCTCATGGAAAATTAGAGTCTAGATATTTCTACTTTATTTCTCAATATCAATATTGAAAACCATTGGAACATTTTTTCCCGCTTTGGAGGCTTTACCACAAATTACTCGGACACGTTGACGGAGCAACGCTGCACAGCGCTTTTCAAGTGTTGTCCTGGACCTGAAGTTGGCGAATGGATGCTCGACAGCCAGCCATAAATAACCTGCTAAACATTGTGCACAATTTGTACATTTTTAAGGATCTGTACATATTTTTGAATACCCGGGATCGGTGTTGCTGAAGAGGACGATGCAGATGTGCAATTTGTTGTGGTCGGATTTTACTTCCAGGGAAGATAAAATGAATCATCGGTTGTCATTCCTCCTCGCAATTTAGTCCCAGCCAGCGAGCTAGGCTAGCTACTTGGTTTTCAGAGGAGCGCTCAGTTATGCATGCTCCATTGTAGACCATTTTCCTTTTATCCAATATAGGGTGATTTTTATGTGAAAGAAAATGGTGATATTTGTGGTATATTATCCCGCCGTCACTGCGTCGTCGATGCTATTGCCAGGATTTGGATCCCCGTGAGAAAAAATGAGCGAAGATTCGACAAATCCAAACAACGAGTGAGTACTTTAGTACGTTTACTACATTCTCGCCGTATAAATTGGTCCATTATAATAACCGTCTCAACATTATGGAGGCGATTCTCGGGTTTTGACACTGTTTTGGTCGACCGACTATACATCGCTGTTCCAATAAATGGCATTTCACGTTGACACTGTTTGGTATGCATCAGCTCACCTTACAAATAATAATACAGGCGGTCTATTTAATCTTTTTGTTTGAATGGTTTGGCAGGCTCCCATTAAAACATTATATGGACTACTTGAGATTAGAAAGAAACGGTGTCTGCCAGGAAATTGTATAGGCCCATATTAAATGTAACTCATTGTAGTGCGTTCTGTATCTTTTTGCTTTTATATATTTAATTGCATGCATACTGGACATTTATAATAATCCATGCTATCCAAAGGAATAATCTTGATCACCTGCACTGAATTTCGCTTACTCGAAAATGACATGTCCAGGATATTTGGTGTTATGGTTGTATAGATTGCCCGTTATAAAGCTATTATATACGATCACTCGTACATGTAGACAACAATGGCCAAAAATCCGGTTTATGCATAATTTCATATGCATATCTGCTCAGTACATGATGTTCAAATTCGTCATTTTTCCTATTTATTTCCGCCTATAAATGTTGACCCAGCCACACCGGTTTCAAGAACATCATCGATTAAATTTTAGAAATTATCTTGGTATTCAAGTCCAGTCTTTATTTAATACAAATATGCCTTCTAACTGCTGCAATGTCAGTGTTCAAAAGCTGAAGATGCCATTTTTTTTCTCAATCACACTCATTTGCATATCACAATCTCCATTCATAAAAAATGTTTAAAAGGGCTCGTTTACATCAAAACCCATTGAAGACACACGCGGTAGGCGGCGGAGATGCAATTGTAATAAACGGACGTGATCTTTTGTACGCGTTGCGCCCGTTTTTTAATCGCGAATTCGTATTGTTTTAATGGGCTGATCCCTTGCGTGCGCTTGTTGACTGTCAGTGAGAAATATCTGCTCGGGAGGTGCTGCGGTCACGTGATCCCCTCCATTCATAAAGTACCTGCCTGCTCATTCACAGCACTGTACAGTTTCGCATTGCACCGTCGATCACACAATTATCATATTTCTTACATCTGCTGTAAAAAAATAAGTTAAATACAAAAAAAGGAGAGATGTGCGTTTCAGTCGTTTGGTTAAAATAAGTTTTATTTCACCGAGAGTTTCTTTGCTTTGCTCTCTCTCGTTGGGTTTTCTTCTTATATTTCACACAGGGAAGTCATGTGCCTTTATGAGCGTTAACGTTGTCACGGTGTAATGTCCCGAAATCCACCTATTTTCCTTCCCCCGTGTTATTTATCTGACGCTCACGAGGTAGATTGATTTAAGGACGCTTTGTCCTTGAACTAGACGTTTGTTGTTTTCTGTTACATAGGCTACAGATCCGTGGCGTGTAGGCTGTATGATGTGTTTGTTCAAGACTACATAATGACAGCAGCTAAGATGGCTCACCCGATTCACACGACGTGGCTATGATTCCACCAGCTATCCGTTTACTGTGTGATTAATAGAAACGGCGTGAATAGAATACCATGCGTTGCCTGAGCCATTTGTTTTGCTAAAGCTACTTTTCTTAATATGCTATTACTGGTGACAAAAACATTTTAAAAAATCACATATTCTGATGGTGCTTGAGAAGATGTTGACTCATCCAGTTTGCAGGTACAGTGGGCCTATTGCCTTTTAAGGTTACTGAATCGCGAGTATCAGAGGCTTTGGTAAAGATGTTTTTACAATTGCCTTTTCCCATTAGACCTATATATAGTGACAGGATGAGCTGTTTTGTTTGCCTGATTGACAAAGACCAGCCTTTAGAAATCGGAATATCTCACCTTCATCTTAATGGTGCAGATTTTCAGTGTTTTGTTTTGCTACAAGGCCTATTGCTGGCATCTCATACTTAATGCTAATGGTTAAAAGCTCACATGATTGATTTAGACTTTTTTGAGCTGATACATGCATCCTGGCACTCCACAATGGCGTTGCTTGGTTCAAATAACCCACGTCACCACTCTTTGCTTCCTTTCGTGAGTTTTTTTTTTTTTAAATAAAAGCCCAGGAAATAAACACAACTGGAGTGGGACTTTAAAACATTAAAATTCTCACCCATTTCTTAAAAAAATAAAAAATATTCTATGCATGAATCTTAATAATGTTTTTGACTTTATGCTTTCGTGGACAAGTTTAATGAAGGAAAATGTATTTGCCTCCTATGTATCCTGCATTGTAAACATTTCATTTGGAAATCTCCAGAAGATGTATCATGAGATAGTCCTAAAGTGGTTTAGCCTGATTGATAGGTGGTAAGCCAAGCTGGTGTACAAACAGCACACCCTTTTCTGAGAACATATAGCTTGGCCTTGGTAAGCCAATGTTCACAAGGTTGGAAGAAATAGAGGAAATAGAGGCCTTGTCAAATTTTGGTTTGTGTCTGGTCTGGGGTGTGTGTTGGTGTGAAGAGTGTAGTGTGATGAATGACTAATGGTAGTTTTGGAGACAAGCACTGTGATCATGCAGAAAAGTTTGAGTGTGAGATTTATTCAGGGTTTGCACAAGCAGCTTCTTTACAGCTTCTTTACTTCTTTTATACATTTTATTTTCAATATTTATCTCAATGTGTGCAGTAGTGTGTGTTGCGGTTATTGGACAAGGGTCCTTCTGCTGTTTGGCTCGCTAATTGTAATTAACCTTTATTCAGGTGTAAGTACTGTGGAAAGTTTCTGCTTCCCACATTGTGAAGTCTGTCTTGTCATGTTGTGTTATGATGACAACCACCAGGTCAAAATTCTAGTTCTTAGTTTCTCATTTCCAGAGTTTTTGTGTTCTCAAACATGATTTAGGTTATCCTTACTCCAATGGGGGATTCAGTCTCCTCTCACAATCCTCTTTAATTAAAAACAAGCAGGTAGCCTTGCCTAATTAGTCAATATGAGCCTACAGAGCAACATCTTATGGATGAAGGTTGATTGCCTTTATAGTCCATTGAACAAGCATAGGCTTAGGCCTCGTTGTTTTAGATTCCTGCAGTACTCTACTTTTGTTGGTTGCCAGTCAGGTGATCCCTCAGTGATTTCTCTCTGTGTGTCTTCTTCCTATCTGTGTGATTGATTTGACAGCTCAGCGTTTTGTCTGCCAATGTGGGTGTTGTGATCTTATCACCTGAGGGCTGTTTTGCACTCCCCATTCCTGCTGCCGAGCTTCCCAAACACATTCCTCCCAAACAACCCCCATCCTGTCCTAAAACGACAAAGGGAGACAACTACTTCAGCTGTTAAGACTAGTGCTTTATGACTTGGGTAATTGCCTATGTCCTATGGCCCTTATGTTAGGCTAAATCATTTCCTGGACCTTTTTATAGGTAGTATTATTTGAGGTTATTGCTAGTTGTTGAATATCACCACCATGAACACTTGTCTTTACTAGCTGGCCTATTCTAGGCTATGGGCATATATTAACTTTGTTAAGGCCTGCTGAGCTGAACACATCTTAAGTTTTGCTTCTGTATTCTTTAGGGGAAGTATTGCCTGTGACTAAAGTGGCCTGTACAGACTGTATTGGAACTTATGTTGTTATTGGACAAAGTTCTTAAAGGAAGTTGTAGTAACAGCTTTTAATTTGTGCTAAGAGTAGCCTTATTTGTGGCTCACTAATTACTACTGGTTGGTTGGTTGGCATGTGTTCACATAGATGTAAGTATTGGCCTGCCATATATCCTTAGGTAAAGGGAGACATTGTTTCATGTAAAGACTGAACACCTCAGTTTCCTAGTTTCCTAAATCACACAGGTTTTCCCTTTTCGGAGATTAGAATATGATATGCTGGTTGATCAATTGCATATTCCAAGAAGTAATTGTGTTTACAAACTATTTATGATCTAGTGTCTGTTTGTCCTGTTAGAGACTGTTGTATTGTTTGTATGATTAATGACAACGATCCCATATAAAACTGGAGGGCTTGGACGGTCTTTAACCGTGACAGGCCAACAAACTGAACAGGCCTTGTATGAAGGCGGTGGACTGTTCCATTCCCATGGCCAGATTTGGGCCTGGATTCTGTGTATTTTAAACCCGAGCCACTTCCCTCTTATAATTTTCATTTCCTCTTCAAGTATTTTAGGAGCAGACATAAACTGGTGTAAATGTCAGCAGTGTATTTAGAGCATATTTCTAACCATTTATCTTATTTCTCAGACAATCAAGTCCTAGTGTAGGCCTATTCTGCCTTTGGGCTGTGTATGTAGGCTATTAGGCCTAGGCTAAAAACCTTCTCCATTTTCTTCTTGCTCTATCTTACCACCAGATAGCATGGCTTTTCCTTTTTTTCTCTCTCTTCCTCGAGGAGGGCCTCTGATGTTCACAGACCATATCTCAATGCCTCTAAGAAGTGCTTTTAGCACTAAGTGTCTGAATTGTGGATATTGTTTTCAGTTGTGCTGCATGCGGGAGCATGAAGGCTGGGCCTTGTTGTGAGCTCTTTACTGCAGCTGGGCTGAGATGGTTCTTTCCTGCGAGGCCACAGACATAAAAGGGCACAGATGTAAATCCTAAACCTTGTGTCTTTGATTGAGTTTCCAAATTCTTTGAAAACAGGAAGGGGTTTCTGTGTGTGTGTGTGTGTGTGTGTGTTTGCGTGCGCGCGCACGTCTGTGCATACACACTTGTGTATTTATTTCTCTGGGAATTTCTCATTTGTCATGTGTATTCGTCTCCGTAAAAGGCCCTGGATCCTACAGTCAATTTAAGCAAACTTAACTTTGTCTTATCAAATGAAGTATTTTACGAGTCAATGTTTCAACCAGGAAAGTTGAATAATTTGTTAGATGTGTAAGAAAAAGGATTCTCATCTGCTTAGTCAATTTAGATCAGATATTCCTTTGTCCACTGGCCTTTTTTAGATTTTCAGTTAGACATTTATTGGTTAGGAAAAGCTCTGCTGTTTCTCTCAAATTCCAGAGCATCCAAGCATACATGGACTAGCAAGCCTACTTGAATGAGAGAATAATTTATTTTCAAGATGGACCAGTGTAGTCGCTTGGTTTCTGAGGTCTGTCTTTTTTTTTCTTTTTACAGCTTACCAGAGCTTGGTGGTGATGATCATGATGAAATTACTGTTTTGCCACTTGTGCGATGATGGTCCTTTTTCAACAACAGGGCATGCTGTGATAGTTTACAACTTGTTTCATAGCTGTTTCTCTTCACAGCCATGGGCTATCATCATGGTTTGGTGGTTTCTTCTTCCCAGCTTGCTCCTGAGATGTTTCCCGTCCCCTCCACCAATCGCAAAGTCTCTGCAGTAACTATGACGATTAGGAGCCTGGGTCCCAGGGGACTACTTTCACATCAAAGCAGACCAGAGACGCCGCAGCAGTCCAAATTTGCGGTTCCTCGTTTTTTCTGTAATGGCAAGCGCAAGGTTTTAATTTTCCAAATGCTTGCGGTTCAAATTAAGATCATCTCAATATGTGGCTTTGATTGATGTTTGAGAATAGTTTTTTGGCGTTTGATACACATATGGGATTCTTTTGATTTATTATAGTGCCACGGCGCAGCGGCACCAAGAACATTGTTGTTAGGGTTGCAGGCCCAATCCAGTAATGGAGGGGTTGGTTAGCATCGGCGCAAGGCAGAAAATCAATGTTGCAAAAACCTTGTCTGAGTGAGCAGGCTGACATTCGTGATACTGGTTTAGGCCTATCTCTGATTTGGGTTATTGGCTATTTTGGCGTACGATGGATGCTACCAGAAGGCTGTGTTCTGTTAATTTGTCTTAATGTTAGATCGTATTTCTGTTGAGGACGGCGTTAATCATGAAGTGTAGATTTTCTGTGCGTTGCAGCAGCTGAGCAGTCTTCTTCCTTTTTTTTTATGAGTCTGTTGGTAGCTTAGCTGAATGTTCTTGTGAGGGAGATGACTCACCATCAGCCTGAGGTGTTGAGAGGAGATAAGGCAAATTTCTCTTTCACTTCTCTTTCTATAGCCAACATATTGGTTTTCACTGCGGCTAACATAGCAGGCTGCCGGTGACGTTGGCTGTTTGTTAGTGTTTCTGTATTTTCCCATCATTGGTGGTGTTTTATTAATGGCCAACGGACAGCTCCTTCAAAAGTGTCTTGTTGCGGCCCTCTGTCATAATTTGCACTGCTTCCATGTTAGGTCATGTTGGTGTTTGTTTTGGGTATGTCTGTGCCCTTGAGTTTGCCACCGGTTATTGAAGGGACTTGAACCGTGGCTAATTGGCTAGCTAGTTTGCACCGTTCAGATTAGATGCACTGCTGGAATCAACACTTGAGTCCCAGATTGCATGGTATTTATTCCCTCAGTGAGGCACAATTACATTGTTAAAAGAAAGCGTTTGCTTTGATTTATTAGCTATTTTAGCGGTAAGTCACCAATTCATAGCCTACATTATTTTTGAGAAAATTAGATGATGTTGGATTCCATTTTAATCCATTTTTGATTGCAGTCAAATTGACGAATTTCACACACATTCTTACTCATACCATGGCACAGCTTCGGATTCATGCGTAGGCCTACATTAAGGACAACAAGGCCTATTGTATTTTAGGTTTGGCCAAAGCTGTAAAGAAATATAAAAGGAGGAGATATTTTATCTTTGATAACAGCTGTGGAGCGAGCGTCGAAGGTAACCAGACATTTTAGCAAGCATAGAGAATGAGTCACACACGGAGTAGCTTTTATTTATTTATTTTTACTCTCCATCCTCCATTTTTCTTTTCACCCCCTCTCTCCTTTGCTAGCAAACGCTTTCCTTTCGGAGGATAATCTATAGAATCCGATTGAGATAAGTAGCTTGTGTTTATTTTCCCGATGATTTT
>OMKK01086009.1:0-13273 GCA_900302305.1 Polymixia japonica
GCTACATTTACTATCTCCCTCCTTCTGTCTCTGTCTCTCTCTCTATTTCTCTTTCTTTTCCTTTCTTCTCTTCCCTCTTTCCCTTTATCTTGCCCCAGCCACTCAAACCCCAGGAAAGGGGGAATTCAGGCTAAAGCCAATGTAATATTAAACAGGCCTATTCATTCCTTTTGAGTATAATTTTTTTTGCACACTTACTAAAATTACTGGAAGATATTTGTGATATTTTGTCTTAGACGTAAGTAAAGTATTCTATTCTATAATAGAAAGGATGTTAATGTAAAGATGTCAAATTCAGTTCAGCTAACAGGAAATTTGATATTTACATATTACATATGTATGATATTGTCATATGTTATTTGGTCTGCTATTGAATTGCTTGTTTGTTTGTTTGTTTTTATTTATGGTTGAAAATATGTTTATATATATATATATATATATATTTAACTGTACATGTATAATTTAATAGGCCCATCCAGTAGGAGAAAACATAATTCTACAATAGGTTTTATCTAGGCTTATATAATTCCTATGATATAAGACAGTTAAGACTGTTGTATGAACACTGCTCTCCCAAAGATGAATCCTGAGAACCAATACTGTAATGGCATCAAGAAACCAAACCCAAAAGCTTTGTAGAGTACCCAGGCTGCTGACACACATACCTGCGAGACATCAGCACCTTGGTCAGCAACAGTTTACTCCAAGAGGGAAACAAGGTAAGCTCAGTGGTAACCAGTATTATCACTCACAGTCACTTCACATATGGAGATGAGACAGACCTAACTCCCATGCCTCTAAAGGAAATTGTCTGTATATGTATAAGACTAGCAGTCTCTCTTCAGCCTCAGAGTTGACACTTCTATTGAGAGCAGTCAGGTACATTTGTTCCTGACTCAAAACCGAAAACATTTGACCCTCACTTTTCCCCCACACACTATTAAACCCCTTGTTATTTGGAACTCAGATCTGTGTCATTGGTGCTCTGTTGTTAATCAGACAGGTAAGTGTACCTCTTGTTAGGTGACTGGCCACATATGTTGGACAATATGTGCATAGCCTGGTCCACATGCCTATACAAACTAGAGAGAAGTAATCGTCCGCTTCTATCAAACTCAAACCACGCCCCTAATCCCGCCCCTTGATAGTTTTATTACCCACACCCCCAATCTATCAACCCCTGTCACACCCCCAACTCTAACCCTAACCTTACATAATGTACAAAATACAAAACAAAATAAAAAATACAAAAAATAAAACAAAATACAAAAACACACACACACTCTTCTCTATCCTGTGTCACACACACTGTAACGTGGGACTGCTATAGTTGGGGAGAGGTGTTAGCATGTGGCTAGTTAGCGGTAGCCCTGCTAGTTAGCGGTAGCCGCTTAGCTCAGAGAGAGTCACCAGACAACGGCATGTTCACACTGGTAATTGTTAAATAATAATAATTGTTAATAAGACAGCAGTCCTTAGCTGAAACAAAGCCTAGTGCAGACGTGCCCTGACACGTCTCTTATGTTGAGTTCAGAAAAGCCAAAAGTGTTTTTTTAACACTTGAACAAACAGCAAAGTGGCCTCAAACACATTACAAGTTTTGATGCTGCAGAGCGCTTCCCCCCTTTCAGCGCGAACTTCAAAGTAACAATAAAACTAATTAAGTTTTATGGCTACTTGTCCAGAGACATCTGTCCTTACCTAAAACAAAGTCTAGTGCAGACCTGCCCTGACACGTCTTGGTGTATATGTATATATAGAATAGGATATATTATGAGCAAGTACGGTGCTGTACTGCAAGCTGTGGTAAGCTACATGGAAAAAAGCTTTTTCAAGGAAATGGCTAAGAGAAGCAGTCACGTTCTTCACCACTAATGGGGTAAGTACGTCAAACTTTGAATACAGTGTAACATTTGCAATATTATTGTTGTTGTTTTTTTAATTGGACATGCAAGGAATTCCTTTCCTATATATTTGTTATCGTTTTTTAAAAAACAAAAAACGTCTAAATATAGTTCTTCCTCTGTTTAGACAGGGCACAATTGCATCCAACAGTCAATTAGTGGCTCTTTCAAGCTGCACCTTCTAATTGTAAGATAATTATTTATATATAATTATATTTTAAATAACCAAAAAAGATTGTGTTCATTTACTGAATTTATCAATTTAATCTCTCTCTCTCTGCATAGTTTTGCAGAGGTGCTACGAGTGGCTACATGGTATTATTGCAGCACTGACCAAGGGGCGCTAAGCAAAAATGGTTGATCAAGGCCATGGAACTCTGTGGGCACCCAAACGTACCCGGAGGAAGTGGAGTCTATCGCTGTTAACGTGGCATCCAGCACACCGGAACGCCCACTACAACCAAGTGCATCCCTCCCTCCTTTGTTGCAGCCAGGGGCTGCGGTGATGATTGTGCCTTCAGCGGGCCCTGAAGACAACAGTTTAATCCCAGGTACTACGCTGATGAACAGTTCACAGTGCCAGAAAGAAGTGGAGCCTGTCTCTGTTAACATGGTATGCAGCACGCCGAAACACCTACTACAACCAGGTGCATCCCTCCCCACACCATCTGATCAACATCGTGTTCGTGCAGAATTACACAATGCACATCAGACACCGCAACACAGCCTGCCGCAGTTGGAACCGGTTAGAATTGAAATAGTCAATGCATTCAGCATTCATCTCACATTCAGCATGGGTATGGTTCTGATATCAGGGTAGTAAACAGGGAACACTTTAACAACATTGAAATCAGTCAACTTCTCAACATCCCAAGGCCTAACAATCCGGGAAACATAGCTCACTTTTACAATACCGTCAGTGTATGAATGCAGAATGAAATAGACAGGGTTGTACAGACCGCAAATAGAGGTGATGTGATTCAGGCAGAACTGAGGGCTGATAGTCTAAACGATAACTCCATAATCTCCATGATACTGCATTATGGCGAATCTGACCTAACACAAACTGCTTTATCGATTAGTTCAGAGTAATATGGAAATATTGAATGACGGTAGTTTGGAAGTGGTTATGCAAATAATCCAGGCGCCTAGAGGGAGTGGTGGGACTAAAATAAAAGTTGAGACGCTTTTAGCGTCAGAAATTATAGAAAAGAAAGCATGTCATCTATTTGTAGTACCTAATGCAGATCAGACATGTCTCGTTACCAATTTAGCGCACCTAATATACGACATATACTGTATATATGACAATATATGACAGATCGTTTAAAAGGAAATAAGATCCACAGACAGGCAGGTCTGACTAGTGACACCACGGCCATGTTCGCTGACATAGCCAAATTTGAGACATTTTAAATGTAAAAATCGTAATGACTCAAAAAACATTGAAGTGTTTCAAACTCACACAGAGAAAAACGATAAGACACATTATATGTTTCTACGCCAGAGCCATTACTACGGCATAAAATCTCTTAAGGGCTTTTTGGGTACAACTTATGTGTGTTGTGTGCAACTCATGTCACAAAGGCTATTCAGAGCAGGGTACACACTGGTGCGGCCAAACATGTGTCATGTGTTCTACCAACTGTAAACAACTTTATCTGGTGCATGTAATCCATTGTGCAGACTGTAACTGTAGCTTCAGCAACAAATTCTGTTTTAATAGGCATAAGGAACAAAAGTGGTGCCCCATAGCTAAAAAGAAAGTCAGCCTCTGCGATCGGTTTAAAAAGTGCCCTGATTGTATAAAAGTCTACAGAATGGGTCTAACTATACAGAAAGTTCACAAATGCGAGGATCAGAGGTACAAAACATGTCTCAAACTTCTACCATACAAGGGCGCTGATGAATCACATCAGTGTTTCATTCAACCTCTGATGCCCGAGATGGATTTTATGATTTTGAAACAGCACAAACCGCGGGCAGACACATCCCAGTATATGTTTCAGCAAAGTCATGCGCTGGTGAAAGTTGGTGTTTCTGGGGTGTTGATTGTGTGCGCAAATTCCTAAAATGCTTCAGCAAAAAGAAATATAGCGACTACGTCTTCCTTGCACACTACGGAAAAGGTTTTGATTCATACCTATATCGTCAATGCACTGATCCAGGAAAATGTCACGCCTAACATTGTGGCGCAGGGTAGCAAAATACTGTTCTTTACTGACACCGTGTTCAATCAGAGGTACATAGACTCAATTATCTTCCTGCAAATGCCTCTCAGAAACATCCTTTCAGCCATGGGTTGTCCGGTCACTCACCGGAGTGTGGACTACTGTCGAACTCTGCAGAGCCCTCGAAAAAGGCTACAATGTAGCTGAAATCTTTGAAGTGTGGCACTTTTTCCGGCTACATCAATACATTTCTGAAAGGCAAATAGATAATATGGGTCCCAAGTCTTATTTTGTTAAAGATTTATTACAAAACACGGATAGTGTTTTTTCTAGGAAACCTAATGATAAAGGATAAAAATGAACTGAATTCAGACATAAAAGAACTATTAGAACCAAGGGGTCGGTAAATTAAAATACAATAAAACAATAAAACGACCAACTTTGGTCATCTGTAGTTCAAACGAGGAGAAAGCCCCAGTGCTCACCGTCCGACTTGAAAAACAGTTCCTGAAGACATGGGAATCCTCCACCCCGGCCCGAGGTCCTGGGAGTACTGATAAAAGTACAATCCTGCGGGCACAGTTCAATTAGGGGGCCGTATTCCATGTTCCTCTGCCAAGTCTCAGTCTGAAACAGAAAATCCAATCCTTTTGAGGTGAATAAGTCATTCAATATGAAGGACTTATTCGCAATGGAGCGAGCATTTATCAGGGCCATCCTGAGGGATACAGACCTCTGCTAGGAACAGCAGAGGCCTGAGCCAAGGGGCGCAGGTAATGGGAGTCTGATCTGTCGTGCACAGCGTAACGTCTCACCGGGGGGGGTATGGCCTATCTGTCACAACAGTCTGAATCGGGACATGAATCAGTGAAGGTATTAATGCCAGGGGAGGACAGTAGGGGGGGCTAGCGCTGGAAACAACAGCCTGAGATGAACCTGGAGAAGAGGTTGATTCTGGGGGGTGTGTGTGAAGCGTAAATAGTCATTCACGTGGAGAGGACTGTACCACATGCTGTATATTAGCAGCTAACATTCATGAGCCCAGTTTGTTTGAGTGACTTCCATCTCTCTTAAAAAGAGACAGTCAGTCCCAAAACAGAATAAAATTGTCAATAAAGCCCACATTGTGAGCCCTACAAGCAGACTGAAGCCAGTTGTGAAGGCTAAGGACTCTGCTGAAGTGCCCCACACCACGGTGCAGTGTTGGAATGGGACCTGAGATAAAAACGGATTTGCCACATTGTTTTAGAAGGTTAAAAAGTTGGTTAAAATTGTTCAGTGCCGTTCGATTTTGATCAATGCCAGCGCCAGGTGGAGAGGAGACAGCGGCACCGTCAGTAGCCAGAGAGGAGACCAGGTCGGATTGGAGCTGGACCGCTGGGGCATCTGCCGGGTGTATCAGAGCCTCATCGGACAGAATCGCGTAGCAGTTTGAGAGATCTAGATAAGGTTGTGGTCCAGCCCCCACCGACTCTCTCTTTCCGCCACAAACCAGCTCAGTCCAGGATGGCTGAGACCAGCGGAAGGTCCGATCGGGTGTGGAGCTGAGAACAGGGACCTTGGGTCTAGCTCCTGTTTGAACCCATGTAGCATCTGGATGATGGTGAGATTCCTTCCAGGTCCACGGTTTCTGCAGCAGTGGAGGTGTGTGATGCCATCGCCTCTGGGCAAGCCGGTGGACAAACCGATCGGGCACCAGTGTCGGTACCGGTACCAGCATTAATTGATGCAAGCCACGGAAGGGTGGCAGCAAAGTCCAAGATTAAGGTTTGTGATGTTAGAGAGGAGGGTGATCGGGCCACTGGGACAGCAAGTGTAGACGATTGCATATACGAGATATGCTTCGCCTGGGCAGAAGCAACCGATACAAAGTCATCTATGATCTATGGTCTCCAGACGGTGGATATTGTCCTTCAATTGTGAGTATGCAAGTTCACAGTCCTCACACATGGCCATGTTGTTTTCCTGTATTGACGTTAAAATGTTAAAAAATACGATAAAATGCGTAAAATGCACTCCACTGCAATACAATCCGTATAAAATATAAAAGCCAATAAAATCAGTGATCAAGACTGAGCTGAGCTGGGCTGTCAAACTGACAGCGTGGCACCGGAAACTGGAAGTGATGCAGAAACAAGCAGAAATGAGCACAGATACAACATCCAAAAGCCCGTGAAAAAGAGACTGAAACACCTTTGCTGAGAGCTATCACTGCTGCGATTCCCAACCCGTGGGAGAGTCCTCCCGGTCAGCCTGTGCAGAATGCCCCGATTTGCAGCTCGCCATATAAAAACTGATTCAACTGATTTACAGCTCACCATATAAAAAGCGATTAGAGTTTAAAAGAAACAGATGATTTGTTTTAACCGTCAATAAAAACAGTTTATTTTGAATACAAGGTTTTTCGTCATTATTTCTTACTAGTGATGGGAGGTCCGGCTCTTTTCTAAGATTCGGCTCTTTTGGCTCAGCTCCCTTAGAAGAGGCTCCCAAATGGCTCTTCATTTAGTATCACTCGACGCCTTCTATTTTAGCCTAATTTAGCAATTATGAATGGTTTGTGCGTTGGTAAGCAATTTTTCATTCAGTGTTTTCATAAAAGCCTTATTTTTATGCATTTTTTTTCGTTACACAGTTACTATTGTTTAACATTTTAATCAAACCTTTAAATGAAACCTTTAAATTCCTTCTTTCACATGATCCTATTCTGTCCTCGCGTGTGATTGGCCGCATGGTGTGCCCATCAAAATGAAGTCCCACCCCTGCCTGCATGGATTCTCAACAGAGCTGAGCAGGAGCAGCTGAAGATTCGGCTCTCCCCGACGGGAGTCGGCTCTTCTCGTTCGCTACAAAGAATCGGCTCTTAGAGCCGGCTCGTTCGCGAACGACACATCACTATTTCTTACATCGATAGCAATCATTAAACATTTGCAGGCTGCATGTATTTTGCAGATAGAGAACACCCTTAAATGAAAAAATACATTTTTGATATTTTCTAACAAATCTAACAACCATATTGTTGTTTCTTCTTAAATTATCAGAATATAAATCCATAATCTCCTGGAACATAAATCCCTTGTAACGCTGACACAGGAAAAAGCTGACATACATGCCGCAGGCTGAGGATAGTTCACTCACGCCTGTCGTCTGCAGCTCTTGAGAGTTTTTTTCAGAAACCACATAAAGTTTTCAGGGTACTATTCGGAGTACCCTAATCCGGAGGAAACCCGTACGAGTCAAAGAAACAGGCTTTGTCGTCATCCTCTAATACCATCCCCAACCAGTGCACCCCGTCTCGCTTTTTATCATGAGTGTTACCACAAAGTAGGCAGGGTGTTCGCGCACTGTTGAAGGTAAATCATCACATGGGTACACACCATGAAAGGCTTTGCCTATTAAACTCCTCAACAGCGTCTCAAGTTGATGGGTATTCATCCTCCGTCCAAAGGTTAATAGTCCAACATCACCTGGCATTTGGAATTTATTGGCTGATTGCATTCCCCATTTTTTCTCCTTGTTCAAACCAGGTTTTGAGCTTCCAAAATGTGCATCAGAGCAGGAAGAAATTGATCGGTCCAAAGTCTTTTCATCAGCTCTCAGTAGCAGTTGAAGAGATAGTAGTTAGGAGGTGGGAAGAGGCAAGGATGGTGTAATTGACTAGGATGCTGGGTGAGACAACCATAGCACTCTTCTCTCATAAGCCTGTCAATTGGGTTAGGGTTAGGGTTAGGGTTAGGGTTAGGAGAGCAGACAGGAGAGCAGACAGGCAACAGATGCTTTAACAGTATCTAAAAACAGGGAGCTGCCCAGGCCGTCCGGAAGATCAAAATTTGGGGCCATAGCAGGGGGAGGAGTTGTCGGAGCTGCAGATGAGTAATCGTAAAGAAGGGTAGACACACCGGATGGTGTGTAAAGAGGCGGACCATCATTAGGAATGCCAGAGCTTGACCACTCCATGATGTCATCATTCAGAATGCCAGAGGTAGAGGTCCATGATGCGGGCTCTCCTTGCGACAATAATCTGGAAAGAAGCCGCGTTTTTTTTGTTTTATACATCTGTGGGAGGAGTCAAAAAGAGGGAGGAGGTGATGTTGACAATCTTAATCTTGAAATAATCGCCTCCTGAGTTTCAACAACTTTCGTGTTTGCTGAGAGGCAACAGTGAGCCGTGGTATTGGGCTAATACCAATTTGTTGTCCATCAGGCCTTGTTCTCTCTTCGCTCTGATCTGTGTTGCTGTATCAAAGCCCTCTCATCATCTGTCAACACTAATCCTCGCTGTTCGCTGTTGTGATTGTTAAATTCATACCTGTGTGATTTTCCTTGCAGTAGCATCCATTCTTTGTACAGAAATTGAGTCCTTGTAAGGTTTGTGCGCAAGCCTACTTTGTGCGCACACCTATACAGTACATGAACTTACTTTCCGCTTTGATTTGAACAGAACAACATGAGGCAAAACATTTTTTAGCAGTTAAACACATTTTATTTTTTATAAACATTCATATACAGTCAGATATAGACCTATCGATTAAAACAAACTACGTTGAAGTTTCACAGCTTTGTTGTGATCAACTTCTAATTCGTTCCATTTGTGGGGTCTCTCACGTAAGGTCTGCATTCTCGCAGATCCTCTGGTTCTGTGGAAAGAAACATCTAAAAGTAAAAAGGTTTCACGTAGTGCCCATATAAGGTTTCACGTAGTGCCCAAAGAGAGAAACAAATTGGGAAAAATCGTTCTTTTTCCACGATCATTTTCCATACGAGACACTCTCGTCACCATGCAACGTCTTGGGGGGATGAACAACCAGTTTTACTGGAGCAGGTTACTGGAGCAGTCACCAATGATGGAGCCAGCTGGCTCCGTATCGTCCACGACAACGATGGACAGCTTGACGTAAGAACTGCTGATAGTTCCATCACATTCTATGTAATTGGCAAATGACAGGAAGGTGTTCTTAAATTATTGGTATTGTTCCTTTCAGACTGCAATATGCGAGTTGAAAAGACCAAAAAGCTCATTTGGTTCTTCCAGGGTGTACAACTGCGCATAGTTTGATTGCTTGTCTTTGATGAATCTGAACCCTGTCTGTCATAGGTTCGAGATATGCCACACTCTATCATTGTTCGGCTCCCTACAATCAGCCACAAGCTTATTTTTCTGCATTTTTTTCAATCTGTTTAATAGGGTCTCTTGTGAAATGACAAAGGTGAGGCGATACTGTACTTGCTCCTAATATATCCTATATATACATATACACCGAGACATGTCAGGACATCTCCACGGTAGGCTTTGTTTTTGGTAAGGACAGATGTCTCTTGACATGTTGTAGCCATAAATCGGAATTAGTTTTATTGTTTGAAGTGTGAAGTTTGCATAGAAAGAGGGGAAGTGACCATATATGCAGCTGTGTGTGTGTGTGTGTGTGTGTTAGTGATGTGTCGTTTGCGAACGAGCCGGCTCTAAGAGCCGATTCTTTGTAGCGAACGAGAAGAGCCGACTCCCGTCGGGGAGAGCCGAATCTTCAGCCGCTCCTGCTCAACTCTGCTGAGAATCCATGCAGGCAGGGGCGGGAATTTATTTTGATGGGCACACCATGCGGCCAATCACACGCGAGGACATCATACCATTACGTGAAAGAAGGAATTTAAAGGTTTAATTTAAAGGTTTGATTAAAATGTTAAACAATAGTAACTGTAACTGTAAAAATAAGGTTTTTATGAAAACACTGAATGAAAAATTGCTTACTAACACACAAACCATTCATAATTGCTAAATTAGGCTAAAATAGAAGGCGCCGAGTGATACTAAATGAAGAGCCGTTTGGGAGTCGTTTGGGAGCCGTTTGAGAGCCGTAAGAGCCGGCTCTTCTAAGGGAGCTGAGCCAAAAGAGCCGAATCTTTGAAAAGAGCCGGACCTCCCATCACTAGTGTGTGTTGTAACAGCCTGAGGGTATCATTGCAATGCCAAGCAGCGCCACAAGGTGGTGGCTCCCTTTGTTTTGGTGTACTAGAGTTGAGAGTTGTACACACAGTGCTGCTATCTATACAGCTTAAACAGTTAAGTAAATTCAACAGTAAGAAATATATGAAGAACTTTTACAGAAAAGCATTAAAACTTAAACGAACACCAGCAGCACGGCGATGTTAAGTATTGTAGTGTTGCAGGGGAAGTAGCATACTGCAATTCCCAGCATGCCACTGCGGCGAGAGAGGAAGGAGATGGGGGTGACGCACCCAGAAGCGGATGGAGCGTCAGTTAGTGCTGGTTGCATTGTTGTGCTGCTGTGAGCTTTGTAATAAAACACTCTAGTTTTGGATTTACGCCAATTCTTATTCATTAATCATAGCATTAACAATTAGCAGTGTGAACATGCCATTGTCTGGCGACTCTCTGAGCTAAATGGCTCCCGCTAACTAGCTATATGGTAACACCTCTCTCCAAGTATAGCAGCCCCACATTACAGCATGTGTGACACAGGATAGAGAAGAGTGTGTCTGTATGTGTTTTATTGTTTTAATGTTTCTAATGTATTTTGTACATTATGTAGGGTTAGGGTTAGCATTAGCATTAGGGTTGGGGGGGTGACAGGAGTTGATGGATTGGGGCGGGGCTTAGGGGTAATAAAACCGTGGTTTGAGTTTGATGGAAGCAGACCATTACTTCTCTCACAAACTAATCAACACCATTGGCCAGTAAGAGATCCTAGCCCTGTACATTAGTGGGCAGGCCCGGTGAGACATCAAGCACCTACCACATGAAGATGTCAACATTTCTTTGGACACAATGTCCTCACATACAATTTACCCCCGGAGGTACCACCCCTCCTGGCCTATGACAGGGCAGGTGGCTGCTCTACCCCAACTGATTTAACATGGTTCAATGGAAGATATGGTTCCCCCACTCAGGACTAGGTGGTGTAGGCCAATGTATCTAAGCTTTGCCACCTGTTGCCAAATAGGTATGCTGGTCAGACCACCCCAACAGACTCAAAGGATAAATCGTCCAGCTGGAAAACTGCAAGCTTAATGTGGTCATGATGGGCAGTAGCTGGAGGGCCAGGAGCTATGCATCAGGACCAATTCAACCAGAGGTCTTAGCGAGAAAGGCCCTCGAGTCACTTCACTGGCGTATGGAATTCCTCCCCCTGTGAGTCAATGCCCCATTGTGAATTAGGTAGAATGACTAGACTCCTCCCCAGCTGTGCTCCTGTGTGCACAGCTCTCTTCACCAAGTCCCCAGAGACAGAGGAATTCAGCCTTGAAAAGTTGTCTCAGTCCCCTTGAATCCAGGAGAACAAAGTCACCAGCATCAAGGACCAAGAAAATGAGCCACCAAGAATGGTGGCAGAAACCTCTGGTTGGGTCTTCTCATTTTTCCTGGTCAAAGGTGATGGGTGCTATATTACCGTGCAGCTGTATATCCATATTTTGGTATGAAAAATGTCTTTGGTTATCTAGTTGTTAATTATGTTGTCTGCACTGTTTTCAGCCTAAAATTGTTAAAATAGTGCTGTTGAGCAGTGGTTCCTATTGTGTGCTTGTTGCAGTTAGTGTGTGAGCGTGTGGAGTCAACAGACTGACCTGGGCCCAATACACATTCTGGTGAAGGCTGTCAATCATAGGCTAGAGGTGGGCCCAAGTCATGGGCAAGAAAACCAGCAGCTAAGCTGTATGGAAATGGCTACCTAAATCTTGCACTTCAGTTCATAGATTATATATAGAAAAACTATACTTATACATCCAGGACCAAAATGAGAGGTTGAAAAAAGACTGACATATTTGCCAAGATCAGATCATTCATCCTCTTTAAGACTGAAGTGGGAGAGCGCCCTATATGGAATAATAAGGTGCGCCAAACCCATATGCTTGTAATGTCTTATAATTGGTCCAGACCCACAAATTGGGTACACTCCTGGCAAAGACCTATAAGCAGACCCAGGCTCATTTCTACTGTGCCGGAGTGAGGTGGGCTGTGTAGGGCTACTGTCACCACTGGGCTGAGTGCCAGAAAACACTCTTGAGGACCGGCTATAGGATCCCTCCTCAGCCCATTGCCAGGTCATACACAAACTCAGCCTGGCTGATACACAACACTATGGTCACGAATCACATTAGGAAAATTGGCCATATTGCATCTTAGAGTCCCACCAGACCTCAAACTAAATCCAGGCCTAAATCATCCCGCATTGTCAAGGAATACAATGCTCATGCCAGTGCCAAATGGTACCTTGAGCTTTTGCAACAACCAGAAACTCAATAAGATATTCCTGTTTGATGCCTTCTCCATGCCCCAAGCAGACAAGGTGATTGAATGATTGGGTCCCAATGGCTTCATAACGTCAGCACCCTGCTAAACTGCTAAAATTGACAGGTCCCTCTGACAGAAGAATAAGGAGATGACTTTCTCAACCACAGTCTCCTCTGGCAGTTTTCTCTCTCTCTATCCCTCCCTAACGCTCTTGAAACGGAGGGAAAACGTGGGACAGATCCACTGCACCATATCCATATAACTTTTGCCTGTCATTGAAGAAGCAATACATCTCTGACTGTTGGCTTTTTCTGTTTAAGAAAAAAGAAGGGTACACTGCTCCCAGTAGTAATGCAACACTGCTTTAATGCAGCCAAAAGCCAAAATGTTTGAAAGTCTGTTTTAAATTATTGCAGTCTTTTACTACAATGGATCTGCATCAGCAGCATCAAGATGATCTCTTGTTAAAGTTCATAATTTTAAGAGGTTACTTTACTTACTAAAATAAGAGATATGGTGTCAGGATCCAGCCAGAGTGGCTGGAGTTTATGTTTTGTTTTATTTTTCCTGGTTTTGCCCTGCGAGGCTTTCTGTTGGTTCTGTGTGTCTTGTTTGGTGTTCCTTGTCTTGTCTTGTCTGTGTCTAGGTTTGTAGTCCTGTGTGGGTCTGGGTAGTGTAGTTCTGTCTTGTTTCCCTGTCTAGTCCTGAGTCCTCCCAGGTGTGTCTCGTTGTAATCACCTCCCAGTGTATTTAGTCTTGTCCTCCCCAGTCTGTCTTTGTCGGATCATTGTTTCAGGTATGTAGGTTGTCTTTCGTGATGTTCCAGGTTGTTTCTGTGTTTGCAGTTCCCCGAGTTCCTAGTTCTTGTCTTGTTCTTGTCCTGTTGTGGAAAATAAACTGTTCTTGCCTTAAAACCCTGGTTCTGTCCTGCTGCCTGCATCATTGGGTCC
>OMKK01086010.1:0-16257 GCA_900302305.1 Polymixia japonica
AAGATGCAGAATTTATTTCCCCTTTATACAACCCCTTGGGGAAATTATGTTGTCACAGCAGCAGAGAATTTGTCTGAAATGTCCTCACATATATTTTTTTATGTGTTTTTTTTTCTGAGAGGTTTTACAATTGATCTATAGACACAATAGATAGATCAGATCAAATATATTGGTTAAATTATTAATTATTGTGAGTGAGACACATTTTAGAACTATTTTTCATAGTTTTTATAATATTAATTATTTATTATTAATTTTTAATTATATTAACAGAAATAGACCACCATTTAATTCATTGTGTGGAACAGGATCAATTACTAAGAACGCAACTCATGTCTTCAGAACAGCGTTCAAACTCAGCGCAGGCTCAGTTTCTGGCAAACTCAAGACATATTTGACTACCTGTTGAAAGGTGTATACAGTGGAGTTGTAAACCTAGCATGTGTATATTTAACCAGGGCTGTTCTATTCCTGACACAAAACAAGTTGTGTTGGATTGTCTCTAGATTTGGTTTTTAGCTGATTAGCTACTCACCGTCGTAAAGAAACACAGGTTGTTATTTGTTGACAGAAATAGTATTCATCTTGTGTTTAGGTCTCAAAGTGACAAACACCACTTATGAAACTTTTAATTAGTGACATTTTGAGGACGAGATGGGGCACAATCCCTTGTCAGATTTGCATCGAATTAGGAAATGTGAGCGAAAAAGAGAGATCTCTTTTAACGAGTGAATGAGAAAAAGAGAGATCTCTCATTCACTTGTTAAAAAGAAAATGTAAACACAATTCCTTCCTTTACTTTTGTCACTGATAATTATGATCAAACTCAACTAAATTAACTGAAAATATAATTGAATGTCCTATGATATGTAATCGTTTTATTTATGCCCATATTTACAAATAAGATATTTTACGAAATGCACAGAGTCAGAAGTGATATCTTCGTGACTGACGCACAGGTGACGCACTTGCCATTTTTTCAAGAGCCACAATATTTCCAAAGGGTCATCATTTTTTAAGAGATTTTGCAAGCAGCCTCTCTTAATGTCCAAGTAACGGTTTAAAATCCATTGAAGCTGTTTTGGTCATCATTTGAAAAATTAATTACAGGAATACAAACCTAACGTTGAAATGTAGCAATTTCAGTGCATAGATTACAGGCATTTTTCATATTGGCATTATCATATCTCCAAAGATACAAACTACGTTTGGTCATGAAGTATGCTTTCCATTCTTTTATTTGGGATGGGAAAGGCAGGTACCCTCCAATTTACTACATTTACTGTGGAAAGAGCCTATATATATTTAAGAGCCTATATATACGTGATACGCCTATATATACGTGATACTAGGTGATACTACTGATAAAGAAATAGTGGGATGACATCAGTCTAACTTTTACCTAGCTTACTAATAAAATCCTACTGAGAATTGCATGAGTATGCTAGCTGAAAGCTAGCCCACTAACTAGAATAGGAACTTTGTTGTTGTCACAGTACACATGAAGCTGTTTTTCTTTATTCTGAATACAGCACTCCCAGGACTTGGTGACCACAGCCAAGTCCACCCCCACCTTCCTGGCTGAAAGGATGGCCAACATCAGACACAGACGGCAGGAAAGACGCACAATGTAGGTCACAGCTGTTCAACAGTATTTTGTTTGATTGGTAAACTTGATTATCCTTTTCTGTATTCTGTTGTGTATTGTGTTAATTGTCTTTTCTCTTTTGACCACAAAATAACACAATACTGAGATGTGTAGTATCTCTTAGTACCCTTAGTTTTAGTTAAGTGCTCCTGTCTTATTTGTCTAATTCTTTGCTGCTGCAATTAATTAACTTCCCAAAGGGCATCATTAAGGTTCAATCTAATCTCTAGAAATAAGAGTGTATTCTTATAGTTTATATCTTCAAATATATTCTTACACCCTGTCTGTCAAACTCACTTGGTTGTATTAATAATATGGAGGTACCTCCTATAATAATCTATATGCAAGGATGACATACTGCTAATTGAGGATGAATTACTTCAAAACTGGTTAAAAAAAAGAGGATTGTGAGCAAAAAAACTATTTTTTTAATGTGATGTAATTTATAAGAATCTACGTTAGGCTTCTTCTGCATAGCATAAACTCAGTTTTTGAATAAAGAAAGTTTTCTCCATGTGCTGTATAATACACTTCAAAAACCTGAATAAATGAACTTGAATAAATGAACAACCATGCTGTAACCTCTCATTCCAAGTCATTCTTACCATCGGTCTGTTATACTGCAGGGATTGCAGTGTCCCCAAGTCGAAGATGATCACCTGGGACCCTACAGAGGATTTTGTAAAGAGCAGCCATGTGGTTAATAATTCCATGCAGACCATGCACATCATGGGGGACCTGGGTCCTTCTGGAAAGTGAGTAAGACTGGAAAGGGTAAGATTAACAATATGTTTCTGTTCTGACATCAGGTGCCATGTTTCTTTATTTACAGTGCAGTAAGTCATGCAGCAAATACATTCAAACAAATGAAAGCACCTACTGATATGTAGTAGCTTTCTATGTCTATATTGATTTAAATCTAATAGAATTAAAAACACAATAGGATGTGTGGTTTATTGGTGGATCTGATATTCTGTATATGTATGTGTTTTTTCAGACTGGGTCAGAGAGAAAATGAATGTTTGCTGTTTACCATTAGAACTGATGGCAATGGGATAGTCATTGTTAAACCTGACTTCAACAATGGCAAAGAACCCTACAGGCAAGTCAACACCTTCAGTGCAAATACTTAAGTAAATCAAGATTTCCAAATGCAATCTTAATAGCCCCCTGTCCTGACTAACTATGATAGGGTGCACACGCAACACAGTAAATAAGACATCAAACAGTATTACAGAAACCATGACGTTGTACAGACCACAGACTTGGTTGATTAATTCACAGAGGCAGGGGAGGATATAGACTGATAGTGAGAAGACTCGCCTGGCTTCTAACTGCCTATGTCCTCAGGTCTGCCCCTCTAACTACTCAACTTTCCCCAGTTTACTGGCCTATACCACTGGGTACTTAATAATGTCGCTTGTCCACTGCACAGTACTGGCTCAACTTGACTCAACTCGCCTTTTTTTGGTTTTCCACTGGGCAGAGTACCTGATACCTGGTACTATTTTTGGTATCACCTCCGTCGAGGTTCCAAGCGAGCTGAGGCGATACCAAAATGCGACGTAAAACCTCTGTAGACTGCTGATTGGCCAGAGAGAATCGTCACTAGCACGACATCCTGCACCCGCCATGTTTAAATTGCGAAGCTGTTGTAGCAGCCGCAAGCATTCACTGCTATGAGTACCTACTCATTCACATTTGCAACGATTTGACTATTGGAACTATTAGAACTAACTATTAGAAATGGCAACCTGAAAATCCAAATCTGTCTCTTTGCTGTGGCAAACAGCCACATACCGAGAATCAAGAACACAATCCCTTTGATATCCTCCATTGTTCCTCTGTGTGTTGCATTGAAGATGACATCATAGCGGTTTCATGTGGTGTCGCTATGGCGACCAGCTACAATCAGGGGGTACTATTTTTGCAGTGCAAAAGGAAGCGAGTCGAGTCGAGCTGAGCCAGTACTGTGCAGTGGAAAAGCGCCTTAAGTTCACCTCAGTTAATGGCAGCTCTTCTCTGTGAAACATTGCTGCTGTGGTTGCTAGTGCTACAGTTCAATGGTTAGTATACTTAAACTTATTATGGTAAATTGGTTGAAATCCTCAATTTCAGTTGACTTTAGAGCAACCTGTCAGAACCTGATGTTATAAAGACAAAGACTTAATTTTTTACTATTGATCAGAATAGGGTGAGCTAAAATCCCTAAAAGAAAAATAAATTCCTTTATTTATAAAAAAAAAAGGAATAACTCAAATGAGAGTTTTACTTCAAATGTAGATAAATGGTTTATTTAATTTGTCAGGATTAACTTCTTTGACAATACCCTCTTTAAAACCTAAGTGTATTCCTGACATTAATTTAGCAACAGTGGTGCTCAATTGCTGAAATTGGCCAGTAACAGTAAATTTAGAGTATATATTATAAGTAGTGAGACGAGGCGCAACCTTGTCGGAGTCCGATGCCCACCTTGAACAAGATTGACTTAATGCCAAGAATACTAACACAGCTCTTATACACTTTGTGTATAAGGACCGAATGACTTGCAAAAGCAACCCCGGCACCCTATACTCCCACAGCACCTCCCACAGACAACCTTGGGGAACACAATCATAAGCCTTCTCCAAATCCACAAACCACATTTAGACAGTTGGGCAAACTCCCATGCTCCCTTGATCGAAAGCTGGTCTGCTGTTCCACGGCCAGGATGAAAACCGCATTGTTCCACCAGAATCTGGGGTTTGACAATTGGCTGGAGTCTCCTTTTCAGCACCTTGGCATAGACTTTCCCGGAGAGGCTAAGGCACCCTCTGGTCCCCTTTTTTTTTAAACTAGGGACCACCACCCCAGTCTGCCAGTCCAAAGGCCAAGTTCACATGTCCACTCGGCATTGCAGAGTTGTGTCAACCAGGACACCCCCACAACATCCAGGGCCTACAGCATTTCTTGACAGATCTCATCCATTCCTGGGGCCTTGCCTGCCAAGGAAATAGACTCTGACGCTCTAGACTCTTCCAGCCCTGCCTCTTCAGAGGACATGCACATTGGGTTCAGGAGTTCCTCAAAGTGTTCCTTCCACCTCTCGATGATATGCCCAGTCAAGGTCAGAGTTTCCATGCCCTTGCTGAGAACAGCCTGGGTGATGTCCCTCTTTCCTCTCCTGAGTCACCGAATGGTTTTCCAGAACCTCTTTGAGGCCACTCGAAATTTCTTCTCCTGTTCATGGTTTTCATGGACAGGATATCAAGGCGTAGCCGTGGTCTGGAGAGTGTCCAGTTTGGTGACATAAGGGTGGCATCGCTGCTATTTGCGGATGATGTCATCCTTTTGGTGCCATCACAGTGATCTTCGACTCGCACTTGAGCGGTTTGCAGCCGTGTGTGATGCGGTTAGGATGAGCATCAGCACCTCCAAATCTGAGGCCATGGTATTCTCACAGAAAAATATGGCTTCTCCCCTACAGGTGAGGGGGGAGCAACTGCCCCAGGTGGAGGAGTTCAGTTATCTCAGGGTCTTATTCATGAATGAGGGTAAAAGGGATCGGGAGTTTGATCGCCGGTTAGGTGCAGCGGCTGAAGTAATGCGGGCACTGACCGTGGTGGTGAAGAGGGAGCTGAGCTGCAAGGCAAGCCCTTGTTGACCGACACTTTACTGGTCGGTCTTCATTCCCATCCTCATCTATAGTCACGAGCTATGGGTAGTGACCAAAAGAATGAGATTGCGGATATGAGCGGCCAAAATGGGCTTTCTCCGTAGGGTGGCGGGGCTTACTTTCCATGATATGGCGAGGAGCTCCATGATCCGAGTGGACCTCAGAGTACAGCCATCATTCCTCCAGGAGTCAGTTGAGCTGGTTCGGGCACCTTATAAGGATGCCCCCTGGACGCCTCCCTTTGAAGGTGTACCGGGTACGTTCAAATGGGAGGAGACCCCGGGGCAGATCCAGGACACACTGAAGAGATTATATCTCTTGGCTGTCCTGGAAACACCTAGGGATTCCCCAGGAAAGGCTAGAGGAAGTTGCTGGAGAAAGGGAAGTCTGGGCTGCTCTGTTGGCCCTTTTGCCACCATGACCAGTGGGTTGGAAAATGGATGGATGGAAGTAGTGAGATTTTTAAACTGTAAAAGGTACTGGAACTGATACTAGAAGGTGAACTCAGGTCCCCAAACTGATATTACTCCCATCTCCCACTCCCCCCAAAAAATAATAGAAATGCTGAATCTTTTAAGATTATCAGGAGGAAAGAATGCTACATTTTTTAAGGTCTGACCAATAAAACACCTGTTTTGCAGGATTGAGACCGAGGGGGAGAAAAAAGAGGTCTGGCGTCTTACCTTGGAGAACATCTCAAAAGGCATGAACCCAGAGGAAAAGGAGAGGGAGCAGCACATGTACAAAGATGTAAGTGCTTTGGCCTTCCTCATCTCCTTCATTCCAAGACCACAGAAGACTTGATGACTATAAAGTTCTTTGTTTTTTTTATTTATTCAGATTTCTGATTATAGTATTAGTAGACTAGTATGTCAGTATGACAGATCCTTTTTTCACCATTTCCACAGCTATACATAAGGCACAACGAGTATCTCAATAGCCTTGTTGGACAGGACTTTGAAATGGTAAGTTACTTAATAATTGGTGATTAGGTTATTGTTATTTTTGCTGTTAGTTGGCTTGTGACTCCCACTTTTCTAGTTTTTTTTTTTGTGGCTTTGTATAACAGATGCAATCTTCATTTCAAAATGTTTTAATTTTTCAGTCAGTCAAGGTAAGCAGGCGTAAACATGTCTATCTGCTGCTTTTTGTGCTACTTGTGCCTTCACCTGAGACAGACAGGAGGCCCTCAGGGTCATGCAGCTGTCAATCACTGGACCAGACCCTGCAGAAAGTTCAGGTCTTAGCGCTGGTCACAACATAGTACAGGACCCCTCCCCAAAACTCCTGAATGTGTACATTCATCATTGATAGACACATTCTATTCAAGTAGAGTCCAAGTCCAGTCCAGATTCCACACAAGCCTGACCTTCAGATGGGATTTGTATGTGGTATACAGAATTATCCAGGTAGCCTAGCCAGGTGGGATAGATAGGACGTTCCTGTATATATGGAATATATAACTGGGTAAGGAGATAGGTATGTTAACTTCAAGAACAATAGTAACATTTTAACCATCCATTTGCTCTCAAGGCCTGTTTGAAAAAAAAATCTGATTGTTGATTAATTCAATTGAATGGGATGTAAAGTCTCCTAACATTCAGAATAAAATGTATTAAATTCTCAATAAGATTCTGAATTAAATTACAGTATAGCAATGGATTGCCCATGCTCCAGTGAACTGGATGATGTTTGTCTCTGGCCCATAACAAAAGAAATCATGAAAAACCCCACAAAGGAATGGCATCAGTGCAAAACTAAAATAAATACTAGATAATGCTTAGCTTACGTGCAACCCTATAACTTAATAGTTTTTAACTTTTGGTGATTAAGCAATGTCCTATATTTCAACATATTTTGTTTAATTTCCGCAACACCACTGTTTACAGCTCTTATAGCAATTTGTTTGCAGCAAAAATAAACATAGAGTCACGTGGAATATGGGCTTTCATAAAGTCCTTTAGGAAGGGTCGATTTTATAAACATTGATGCCTTTGTGCTCGGGACACACTATCTGACTGCAAAAAGACAGGGCACTGCACACTTACCCAGTAGTCAAGTCAAGTTTATTTATATAGCCCTTAATCACATTGCAGTCTCAAAGGGCTTCACAAGCCCACAATCACAAATAATTAAGCGACACCACCTTAACCTGTCATTAGACAATAAAAAACTCCCAGACAAACCTTAGTTAGGAAAAAATGGAAGAAATCTTGGGAAGACATGCAATGGAGGGATCCCCTTCCATGATGGCCATGTCTGCAATAGGGCAAATTTCAATCAAGTTACAGATTGTAAATGGAATGATAACAAATATACAATTGGACTAATGGGGCAGCAATAAAAGACTAAGGAAGTGAGAGTGTCCGGCCGAGCCAACATCATAACAGTTTCCAGGATGTCAGTGCAGCCAAGCCAGTACAGTCCCACTCATTGCCCCAACAATCGTCTTAATGTCACGGCACACCTCCCTAGGGAGGAAGAATGAGAACCCACTCATAGCGACAGTAGAGACATTAATTCATCCAAGCACAGAAGGATTGCTAACTACCTAACCTGCACCCTGCTGATTTCTTTTTAACTCTTCAATAAAAGCCCAGAGCCAAAGAGATCAAAGGGCACGGGGCGGGATATATGGAATTACTAAGTCTGATAAGTAACCCCATGTAGAATTTTATACATTAGTAACAGAACCTTAAAATCAGATCTAACATGTGGGGTTATATGGTCAAATTTTCTAGTTTTGGTCAAGATTCTTGCAGCGGCATTCTGAACAAGCTGAAGTTTTTTTTATACTAGTAATTGGAAGACCAGAAAATGGAACATTACAATAATCAAGACAAGATGATACAAATGTGTGTACTAGGGTCTCTGCATCTGTCATGGGTAGATGGGTCTAATTTTAGCAATATTATGAAGATGAAAAAATGCAGTAATGTTTTTAATGTGCAGATCTGAATTTAAATGCAGAACATTTAATGACATCCATTTTTTAATTGCGGAAAGGCACTGCTCCAAGTTTACAAATTGGGAGCAGTCTTGCGGTCTAATAGGAAAATATAATTGGGTGTCATCTGCATAGCAGTGCAATTTGATGTCATAGGTGTGAATTATGTCACCAAGAGGCAACATGTAAATAGAGAATAGCAATGGGCAAAGAACTGACCCCTGTGGAGCGCCAAAGTTCACTTTTCAAATTTCTGAGGTCATATTGTTGTGATCTAAACCAAAAGAGTGGTAGTCCATGCATTCCAATATAGCTCTCAAGGCGATCTAAAAATCTGTTATGATCTACAGTATCAAAAGCTGCGCTCAGATCAAGTAACAGAAGCACAGAGGTTGAATTGGAATCAGTAGTTAGCAATACCTATTTTTTTCTATTATTACTATATTTCTCTCCTCTAGCCTCCTGCAGGTATTCTTCGTCTCTTGGTGAATGGAGAGATAGGTGAGTAATAAATTGACAGACGTTTTATGTAAAAATGTGGGATTCATGAAACATGCAAGGACTTGTTTTGTTTCTAATGATGAATGCCAATTGTTCTTAAATTGGATGTGCGTGTCAGTAAAAGGTGTGTTGATTGACCCCACGTTCAGACAGGAAGAAACTCAAGCACCTTGTCACCATTCTTCATTCATTTTCTATGAGAGCAAGCAAAGCAGGAGACAGGAGGCGATTCGGCAATATGGGCAGGGTGGCCACATGTACAAAATTGAGAAATTCTTAAATTTTGAGTGATATCGGCCGTCAATAGCCGGATAGTCGGATTCAAGTGTTTGACTTTTTACCTTTCACGCAATGAAGCTAATTTGTTCATACTCAGACTTTAGGATGAAATCTGTTTGTACGTATGATTAATGAACTAGGCCCCTTGTGTGCATATCTTAAATAGTATCATATCTATTGTTTGCATTTAATTGTGATTCTTCTTTTTACCCAGTCTCAGCCAAGGGCTTTGAATATGACAACTTATACATCCACTTTTTCATGGAGTTACCCAACAGTAAGTCACACATTTTAAAGTTGTGTTATTGGCACTACTTGCTTTTGCTGCTTGAAGGTTGTTAACTTGTGTAATATTTTGACTGTTTAGATTGGTCCAGCTTGCCATTTCAGTCACTCTCAGGGGTTACCCAGACCTGTCAGACTAAGACCTTAGGGAAGGTATGTATACTTGCAACTTGTAAACAACATTCAGAATGTATGTATATTTTATGAGTTTTTGGAATGAATGCTCTCTCTGCCCACAGGACAATGTGGCTTTCTTCAGTTACCCCTTCAGCTTTGAAGCCTTCCACTTGAAAGAAAAAGAGAATGAGGGTGAGTTTGCACTATTGTGTTTTACTACCGTTAAAATGTTCTTTACATATGTCGGATGCGAGTGTATTCTGTAGTTTAAGAGGTATATTAAAGTGTTTTATAGATCACACTGATACAATGATATCTCCTCCTGGACAGAATCCCTTCCCCATTGGCCAGTGTTGTACTTCAAGGTTCTTTCACTGGACTTCTGGCAGCGCTATCGAACTGAAGGCTATGGTTACCTGGTGTTTCCTGCAACGCCTGGTATGACATATGTAGAGCTAGGGGATTACATCTTACTGCTGAAAGGGATGCCTTAACGTTTCTAAATTCTTATTTAAAAAAAGTTCAACACCACACATTTTGGTTCAGAATGTCAAAGTATCTACTGGAATTCAAAAACGTGCTGTCTGTAATATGTTAAAATCAAATAAAAGTCAAATTAACACATTGTATGGAAAGATATAGTATAATGGTGATGGTCTGAAAACTTCCCCTCTCTCTCTCTGTTTTGGTTGTGCCTCAGTGGTGCTGTTTCCCTCTACTTTCTGCACTTTGTTGTGCTTTGACAGCCCGTCAAAAGGCTCCTCCCCTCAGCCTGCATGAGGCAGAACACCTTGCTTCTTATTTTGGTTTGTTAGTGAAGTTAACCTCACTAATGATAGAGTGCCGATCTTACAGATGGCACCTTTAAGAAGTCCTTCAAGTTCACCTAGAAAACCAAACATTGACAAGTTCAAGTGACATCTTCATAAATTCCTTTCTGTTTATCTTTTATGTTGTGCGTGTGTGTGTGTGTTAGGTAAGCACGTAGTGACGTGCCACACGTGGAGACCCCTCCAGATGGGGACAGTATCTGCGCTGAGGCGTTTCTTTGTCGGTGGCTCTCCTGAGCTTGAGGACCACAGCTACGTCAGAGTACCGGGGACCTTTAAGGTACAGTGGTGGGAAAAAGTCTGTGAAGCCTTTAGAATTTTTCTGCATTTCTACATACGTATGCCCAAAAATCTGAAGTCCTACAACCAGATAAGGACAACTTTTAAGGAAATAACACACAAACATTATATAATTTAATTTATTTATTGAGGACAATTTTCTTATTCAATATCTTACATTAAGCCACTGCCACTGGAATAGAGGTTGTCTGGTAATGATCAGTATGTATTGTCACAACCTGGGTCATTAGACAGACAAAGAGGGAGACCACGCATGATTACCAGAATAAACTAATTTAATCATGACAAACATGTCATAGTGAGTCAGTGTAGTCAGTAGAAGGTACTGCATGGCTGAGATTACAGTGTGCTGTAGGGGTGTTGTACCTGTATAAGGTAAAATCAACAAAAGCATAAGAAGAAGCAATGCAGTGAAAGCCAAAGAGGGGCATAGAGGGAGATCCACTCCAGCTGATTGCTGAATCCAAATGTTCTGGGCTTGTGGACTGAGCCCTCGCAGACTTCAGTCGTACATACTGTGACGTGTTCACTGTCATCGTGTCAAGTCTGTGAGGGTGTGAGATTGCAAAAAAATCTAAATTGTCACATCCATATTGCAATGAATTGTGAGTAATTAAATCAGTGAAGTCTGCACCCCAAGCGGACTCTCTGGAAGTCTGCCCCTTGTGGACTGGATGAATTGTGGGTTTGGACAGCCCTCGGCACTCGCAGACTTCCTGGGAACGCACCCGCAAAGTCTGCGAGTCCGCGAGTCTGCAAGAACGGTGAAGTCCAGACGTTTGGATTCAGCCAGTCTATATGTCAGGGAGATAATGAGGTTACACAAGTACAGTAGCTGGAATCAGGAGATGATGACCTCCCAGTTCCGCCTGCCAGTCTCCTGCAGGGGAAAAACACTATAGACTACAGGAGAAAACAGGCAGTGAGTCTTCAAAGTAACTCTTGTGTAACTCTCAGACCACTACTGAATTTAAAGAACGATACTGAAGAATTTAAAATGGAAGTTATATGTTTTGTGTTTCTCCAGGGGGAGAGGCTCAGTCGCTTTGGCTTTTGCACTGAAACAACGGGAAGTGTCACCTTTATCCTGTACTGTATCCAACATGCCAGGTGAGTAGTGGGGAGGATAAGGCCATATCTAGTTAACCCAACATTAAAGGGGAGACCACTACATTTCTGTCATTCCTATGTCCCAGGCATTATTCATTATAATAACTTCATTATTAATGAAGATTGGCAATAGTTTCCCGTAGCTAGAGATTAGATAGAATAGTGATACAACTCCAGTGTTAAATTCTATAGAGATTGAATTGAAAAGCAACTATATCTCAGTTACTATAACTAAACAGTCACTAGGAGGGGAAAAGTCCAACTTGTTTTGAACTGTAACAGCTTGTTGTGACGGCTTCGCTATCAGTGGAGTCAGAATAACGCACATAGCGACTTTAAAATAACATTTGTGAAGGAGCGTTTTTGTTATTGTTATTGTTATAACACTGGTAGCCCACAAAGAGATACCAGAAATAGACTCATGTGATTTTATCTGTTTGTTCCAGTAAAAATTCTAGGTACAACTTTTTGTACAAGCTGAAGACGTGAAAGAGACACCTGACACCTGAATAAAGAGTTACATTAGTCTAAACGTGACAAGATCAAGCATAAATTAATTTATCCAGATTACTAAATGACAAAAATGTCTTAATTTTTTTAATTGTTCTCATTTTAGTTTTTACGATTGGAAAAGCACTGAGATGCTACGCCTGTGCAAACTGGGTCCAAAAAGGTAGTCAGCAATACATCCAACTGAAAACTAAACTAAAACTTTAACCCATTTGCACCGTTGATCTTTGAATTTGAATAATTTCATAATAATAGTGCAGATCCTTGGCTGACTGTCAACCTATCCACTAACTTTGAGCCAAATCAGATAAGAACTGGGTGAGTTATTGTAGTTAGGGACAGACAGACAGACAGACAGACAGACAGACAGACAGACAGACAGACAGACCAAGGTGAAAACGATACCCATGTTTGCATGCTTGCGCACAGGCGCAATGTTATTTATATTATTACTGATTTTGACATTGAAGTAAGACAGACATGTAAGTAACAAACAGTTATAAAAGCTGTTAAAAGCTTATATTCCATGTATAATACTCAAAGAATCTACAGAATAGACTCTTGGTTGTCTCTGTTTTGTTTAACTGAATGTATCCATCTTTAGGGCATTTGTTGATTCCAGAGTATTGAAGAAGAGGAGGCAGAGTGTGCTTGACCAACTAGGAGGCTTTAGTCAGCAAGGAGCTGTGTACAACATCCTAGGTAAGGAGAACACTGATTGCACTAGCTACTCAGTATTCCATGTAAGCTTCAATATTTCAATATATTGCTGGTCAAGTGGGCCAGTGCAGTATTGAGTCTTTCTGACCTGACGCCCACCAACCCACCCTGATTACTTTCCTTATTGAGAAAACAGAAGTCCCATCTGTGAATATCTGCTTGGTGTGTTATTTTCTGGCCACACATATCGCTTGTGCCATTGACCACCTCCTAGTCATCTCTATAAGAGTAAAGTTAACCAGAAACTTACCAGAAGGTATGGGTATGAGATTTGGACCAGGCTTCCATACCTCCCCTGAAGTTGTGATTGGATTATTGATTGCGTTTACCGGTAGTTGTGAAAAATAACACAATTTCATTTCTAAATACAATCAGCTCCATTCCACTCCATCCTGAAATGCAATCACTTTACCTTGCAGTAAGTTTAATCACATTCAACGCATCTGGAGAAGATTGAAGTGCAATAGGCCTGTTCACTGTTTTCATAAATTCTGATTTAATTTCAATATGGCACAAAAAATGTATGTCACAATGAAAAGCAAGGTTCTCTAAACAAAATTGACAAGCAAATTGTATGGTATTTACAATATGTTTTGCATTTAATTATGACACAGTAAATGCACGTATCTATGTAAATAAATAATGGTATTAAGTAAATAATACCAATATGCATTTGTTTTCACTTTACTCCCTTGTTACATTAAACTGTGGGATACAGAAAATTAATCTAATATAATCTAAATCTAATTTTGGGGAAAAAATATGAATTGAGTGAGCTTCCCAAGTATTTGGACAGTAACACACATTTTTGTTTTGGCCCTTTTTTTTGGCCCTCTTTTTTTTTAATAGCAGGAAGAATTAAGGGCACATTGTCAGCCAGCAAAATAATATCCATTGTCCCCAAAAGGTCTTCCGTTGTTGATTGGTACTTTTTTTCTTCTGTCAGAGGCATTTCAGAGGGCCAGAAGACGGATGCAGGACGCCAGAGAGAGTCTACCGAGAGACCTCATCAACACCAGCTCTCAACTCCAAATTTAATCCACTACATAGACACACAACAAAGTATAGCAGTCTCATTCTAGCAAATTTATCTTTGTCTTTATCTACTCACCCTCACAGTTGAAACTCCGGTGAAGTTTGTATGTCCATATAACACAGCAAGTTAACTAGCAAAGTTCCAGCTCAGCCTTGGACTCATCTTGGACTCTTCTTGGACTCATATCTTTGAGAAACCCCTTGTAATTTAAAGGAGCAACATAGTCCCTATAAATCAGAAAAGGAAGAAAAGACAATATGCACGTATACTGTGAGTTAATGGAACCTATTTCAAACTGCCCCACAGGTGTAAGTACCGTACCTCCGCCCATAGAGACTGTTTTGAAAATATCCATAATCCATTTTTATTACTGAAATAAAGCATTTACACAGTAAACAGTCTAGGTCCATAGAATTGAACATTTTTCAAAACATTTTTGGTGTTTTATATCGTTTGGTATTGACTTGACTGCAACTAGACTTTTGTACAAGTAGATAAGTAAGTACTTGTTCACTTTCAGAAGAAGTTGTCCAGTCCAGAAGTATTTATTTACATGGCAGCCATGGAGCAAGTATACACAGAAATTGAGTCTGCCTTACTAATTAAGGATTGGGGGCCGAGTTATATACTAGCTAAACAAATGGTAACAAAAGAGGCATCAGAAGACATGGGTGAGTTCTTTAAATTAATTACTTTTGTTTCACCTCACCAAGTCAAAAACACCATGTTTGTTTTCCAATTTTTACAGTAGGGCTACCTCTGGTGCTACATGATACAGAGAAAGGAAAGATGTTTTGGGATGATGTGACCAAGTGAAGCATTTAAAGCAAGAAAGATGAACCCTGTTGTAGTTTGCAAAAGGTGTAGATTAATTCTCTATAGTAACAGAAGTTTCATTGGAAAGAAGAAGCTGTGTAACTTATCCAGATTAATGAAAGTTAATCAAAATGATACCAAAAGCTGCTCAAATAAGTAAGGGTGTTTTCACACTTGGTTAATTTCAGCCAATTTAAGGGCACTTTCATACCTATGGTTTGCTTGCTTTGGTCTGAACCAAATGCAATGTTGCATCTTTTATTTTGGCAAAGTTTCACACTGCCTTTTTGTAAGCAAACCACGTTATATTTCATGCGGGCTTCGCATCTTGCTTCACCTATTGGATAGCTCCGTGCACGCGAGTGCGCCAGCTGAAAGAATTTTATCAGTGCACCAATCACTAACCAGAGCCCCGCCCTCCTGCTAGCCTATATAAGCTGCCATTGCAGCGTATCGCACATCCATGTCTATATCTTGAAGAGCACTTATCTGCCCGAGTCTTTCTAAAAAAGTCTTCAGTACGGGACAAAATAGTATCCGCTGATAAACCACGTTGATCAATTTGATCTGCTATGGATAGCATGGCATCTCGGAGCCCACGATGTCTTCCTTATTGTCTGCACAACCACTTGCATACCTATATCGATTCAGTGGTGTTCTGGTGCTGTTGCTTTGGTCTGAATCTGTGAGATAACCACGCCCCCTTCATTTGCATATAACAGATGGAAATAAAAAGAGCTGGGAAATAAATGTGACATTATGAAATAAAAGTCCCCTGAAATAAATAAATGTGGAATTATGAAATAAAAGTCCCCTGAAATATATAAAAGTAGTCCTTTGAAAAATGTCATTTTGAAATATAAACCTATTTATTTATTTATTGAACTATATTGACTCTGACTTTGCTACACTGACTAAGAACTTACAAGTGATTAGCTCAACAATTGCATTGCCAATGAATATTAGGCTAGAAAATGCAGCATTTGCCCAATTTAACGTGACTTCCACTATGTTATGGTATGGTATGGTTTATTTAATTAATCCCCGAGGGTAAACATGTTTTGCCACAGAGCGAATACAAATACACAACAAGAAACAATAATGTACAATACGAATTACATAACACAATAGAAGGACAGAAAACAAGGGAGAAGAGAAGAGAGCTTCCAAGACAGAGCTAACGGTGTTCGTTGAGGAATTTAACTGCAGCAGGAACAAAGGACCTCAATCGTCGCTCAGTAGAGCAGCGAGGCATCAAAAACCTGTTACTAAAAGAGCTACGCAGAGCATCGAATACAATGTACAGGGGATGGCCTTCGAAGGAAAGAATAGTGTTCAGTTTGGTCCTTGTTCGCTTGGCTATAGTGATCTCCAAGGAGTCAAGGGGAAGGCCAATCACTGAGCCAGCCTTTTTAATCAATTTATTGATACGATTTTTGTCAGCGGCTGTGATGCTGCCCCCCCAGCAGAGCACAGCAAAAAAGAAAACACTGGCAAGGATAC
>OMKK01086014.1:0-15888 GCA_900302305.1 Polymixia japonica
GAAAAATAAATCAAAGAGATAAATGTGTTTTGCAACATTTGTGTTTTCTCTCTCTCTCTCTCTCTCCCTCTGTCTTCCTCTCTCCCTCTGTCATTGTTTCCCTCTCCTCCCATCATTCCTCCATCAGTTTTGTCTCAGGCATGGTGAATGTGTACTACCAGGCAGACAATGAGGTGATGGAGGATCTGGAGCTGCAAGCCTGGATTAAAGACATAGCAGAAGAAGGCTTCACAGACCTCCCAAAGTTTGGTCAGTGCTCCTCACACAATAAGGAGAGAAGGACTTGCTTCTTGGTCCTGGTTCTTGTAAAATATCCACCGTGTCCGGCGTCTTCTAATGTAATACCAGAGAACATCTTTCTCTCTCTGTGTTTCTCTGCAGAGCATGTGCGGTCGTCAGTAGACAGCTAGCTACTTACATTAACCTACAACGCGACGCACGCAAGAATAGACTTTAATGAGGACACGAGCCACTGCAGTGATGAGGTTGACGAGATGTTCAACTAACTTCAATTACCCGCACATTACAATTACCCACTGGTCATGGTCTCACATTAAAGGGCAACAGGCCTGGCCATGGTCTATTGAAGTATCTTAAAATAAATACTGGTCTGACATCAGTTTGCCTCTACATTCGTAGGGTTTACAGTTTACATGGCAAAACACATATTTATTGTATTGAGGATCAGGGCTGCAAAGCAACAAGTGATAACTGCATGATATCTAATGCATTACAATTATTATAAAAATTGCAGGTAATTAAGTGGTTACTTGTTGGATTACTGTAAGGCATGGGAAAAAGGAAAGGAAAAAACATTTTAGTTTATAAAAGGAAACATCGTTTTTAGACAAATTTAAATAACTGTAACACTAAGTAACACTACTCGCATAACATACCATAGAAAATGCAATTGCAATGCAATTGATTTACAACTTAACATCATATTCTATAGATTTTGGAGGCAAATCTCTAACCATTATTTACCCAGAGAAAACATTCAGCATGCTCTTTTTAAAACAAGTCCGGCCAGAATTATCCTTCAATGGTGGATGTATTTCTCTCCTATAGGCCTTTCCAGTGAACTCGGCACAAAAGACGACCTCTCTGTCTTGCTGGCAGTAGCCATCTTCACGAGTACAGCACAGCACGCTGCAACTAACAACGGACAGGTAACACACACACACACACACACACACACTTTAACTCAAGGGGCGAACATTGACAAGGGTTAGGGTTAATCTCCTCCGTCTTTCACACACAATGAACACATTCCCCGTTACAAAACAGTCCACATTAAATCCCCTACCAACACAAACACACACATGAACACCCACAATTACTACCACATAAACTCTGTCCATCTTGTTCCAGTTTGACTGGTGTGCCTGGGTACCCAACACCCCCTGCACCATGAGACAACCCCCCCTGACAGATAAGGATGCTGTTACCATTGAGATGATCATGGCCACCCTGCCTGATGTGAGCCAGTCCTGTATGGAGATGGCCATCACATGGCATCTGGGACGACAACAACCAGACTCAGTGAGTTCCACTTAATCAGTCAGACAATTAAAATGTTTCATCTTATAGGTTCTATTTTGACTCTAACCTGAGGTTCAAGTCTTTGGTCTAAATTGTTCTTCTCCGTTAACTAGACATTGCTTTGGTCCCCCTTCCCAAAAGGGGGAATGATATTATATTACTGGTATATTATAATATACCACCAATGCCATCACATCCACAGAAGAGTTACGTTTAAACTAAAATTAAATCTTCTGTGGATGTGATGGATGTCACACTTTTTCCTTGGCCTTTTTGACATGTCTCTCAACAGGGTTCGAATTATAATCTGGGTTTTGTGAGGGGTCTCTGAAAGAGGGGCCGGGGGGTCGTCATTCGTAAATAGGCTACTCATATGTATAAATCAGGTCACCGCACACATCGCGACATCAATGAGAGACATACTGTATACTTCTACATAGGAGTGCAGTACACACACACACACACACACACACACACACATGTGCACAGTTGCTTCAGCGGTAAACTGAAGTCTGATGGTCATTCAAGTGCAGCCAGGGTAGAATTTTAATAGAGCAGGTGTGACTGGATTAATTTAAGAGAGAGATTGGGCCGCTACAGTATTCTCTTGGAGACCGATTTTATTTAATCTTGTTTAAATGTGAATCCCCCTGGCTACCCTGCAGTTTAAACCCCGTCTCTCAACTTCTTCCCCTCCTCCTTTCACCTTGCCTGATTTTCTCCATAGATTGCACTGGGCCAATTCAAAGAGGAGTACTATACAGAGCAAAAGGCCCAGGAGGTGCTGGGAAAGTTCCGGTTGGAGCTGAAGGACATCGAGGAGCAGATTCAAAATCAGAATGAAGGGGCGGAGCTTCCATACCTCTTCCTGCTGCCCAGCCGCATAGAAAACAGTATCACTATATAAAAAGTCACAATACATTTGAAGGTGAATGCTAATTAGACTAATTTACCTCCTAACTCCTAATACTGAAGTGTTTATAGTTGTGGCCTGACCAATAATTTGTCCTAGTTAAGTTCCTAGAACCCACCCATGTAGAAAGCAGCACTAGAACAACAACATTTGTTTAAATTTACTAGATAATTAAACTAGATACACTGTATTTGGATTTGACTGAAGACCTGAAATAGTGAGGTTTATGTTCTAGGATTTGTCTCAGCTAGTGATTCATCTAGGGACCAAGAGGACCAATTTTGTCTTTTCATCTTGGGACCCTGGGTTAATTAAAAAAAAAAAATCGCCGATATGACTAAAGGTCCTGAAGTAATTTGAACGGTTATGTTCAAAAGATTATTTTTTGTGGGCTTTAAAAAGATAATCGAGTTACAGACCTAAAATTACTATTGTGTACCATGAAGTGCCTTGTTTCTTGATGTTTCTGCGATGGTTTGTGAAGCAGCATTGAAGTAAGTTGTATCAAACTAATGTAAGCTATAGGATATTTTAAGGGGAAAATACTTTTCTGGAAATATGATTGATTGTCTATATTGGTGGTTTGTTTCCTTATGGTGATTACCTACTGAATGTCATATTTTACCCACCTTTCTATTTACCACTACATCACCTAATTAATTAGGTAATAAAGTGTAGACCAATATGTTAATCTGTCATTTTAACAATTACAATGACCTTGTATAGTGAGGCCCTATAGTAAGACAACTATCACAACTATGGCCTATTCACAAGGGTGAAGGGCTCATTAACACCACATTCACAGAATATGTCATTTCTTGCCATGCTCTTTTCATCTCTACTAAAGCTGACACTTTTGAATATGTATTTCATGTATTTCTTCAGTTTAAAAAAACTTTTTTAAAATCTCTTATTAAATTGTATTAACTTTGGTGGTGTTTGTACATCAGCAATGCTTTCTGAATTTGCCAAATAAGTCTCGGTCAACATGCCTTTTACCAGGTCGCCAGGGAGGCACATCCAATTCTAGAACAATTGCCATTCATTATTAAAGAAACCTTAAGAATAAATAGTCCTTCCATGAATCCCACATTGCTTTTAGAAATACTATTCATAAATACCTCTTTCAAATATAATTTAAGAAACGTTTTGTGAGAACATTGAGTGAAGCAGAGACCCCTGAGCCTGTGACTGTAAGTCCTTCCAGACTGGGAGCTCCCACAGGATCCTGGAAGTCAGGGAGGGGATGTGAAAGAACCACAGCATATGCAGCCAGGGTGGGTGGAGCCTCACCTCCTTCATCTCCTGCAGAGGAGAGGTGGAAGGAGACTGAAGGGAGTAAAAACATACAGCAGGCCACTGATGTGCTGTGGCCTCACACCGCTACTGACAGAAGTATGTCTAGCTTCAGATAGACCCAGTCGGTTTATAATGGTTAGGGTAGCAAGCCAACTGAAATAAACAAATGAATTAACATTTATAACACTTGTTAGTAATTTGTAATGTTTTTATTAGTCAAAAACTGTACCTCTTTGGCCCTGAAGGATCCTCTGGTCTTAAATACTTACACACATCACTCACCAAGCAGGGTCATTCCCTGTACATATGGACCATGTAACTGAGAGATAGTCTCTTCACTCAGAACAGTTACAACATAACCTACAGATTTATCATTTATATAAACACATGAAACTGTGTTTTTATTGATTTATAAGACAAGCGTCCTTACCTGGCTTTCACGAGGCGCTGTACAGAACAAGAGGAAACTACAGAAAATTTGAACAACTTTATTTATCAGAATCTAAACAGGCACTTCTTTTTACCAGTGGTAAATGGCACATTTCATTGTTTTACAGCAGACGGCGTGTTGGAAGGTTAAAAGAAAGAGTAAACATCCACTAAGGCTGAACATTTTACAACTTTGAAATGTTTTGGCAAGATATACCTCTTTTCTGAAGAAAATCCTGAAGAAAAACATAAGAGCTGAGTGGGGTTTTTGTGCTTAAAATGAAATGAGTAAAGTAAGGCATTTGTGATCAAGAGGTAGAATTATTATTATAAATAAACAAACATACTAGCATTCATTTATACAAGAGGGGCCCATAATCAAAATGAGAGGAAGGCCCTATTTTAACACGCTTCAGCTGCATCTAGATGACCTTGAACAATTCCTTTAATTAGATTTACTTGAGTGAAAACTCAACAAGCAAGAAAAGCAATAAAAGGAGATGAAAAGGGTCTTCAGTTCAGCAGGTGAGATCTGCATCAGTCCTGAGCTCTTCAGTTCAGCAGGGCTACTGCACCAAGTACTCCTAGATAGACAGGCAGACAACACACAGGGATGTAATAGTATTAGTAAGAGTAATGTAATGGTGCCCTGAGAAAAACAGATTAGTACCATAACAACAGTCTAGTAATATATGCTGAGCCAATACAAACAGCAGGAATGAGGCCCATGCCAATAAGAGCAGGAGTAATAAGCAAGAGAATATGATCAAACTAGAGAACAGCATTACAGCAGAGTTACCTTGCGCTTGTTGAGCTTGATTTGACAGAAGGAGAAGGCTCCCACCAACACATATATGCCAGCTGCTATGAAACAGTTGTAGCCCACTTGATTGTAGAGGCCAAAGATGTTCTCTAGAGGGTTCTTACTAAAGTGGGAAGAAGGGACAAACGTTATCATCCCAAGGAAATGTTAGTTTGCAAAGGCCTGCAAAAACAAAAATGAAAACAAAAGGAAAAGCGCTTTATGCACAACATTAGCAACGTCAGGTCAGATATTAACATTAGTTTGTGTGTCCCTGCATGCATGTTTCTGTGTGTGGGTGTCAAAGAGAGACGGAGAATTATAGGGTTGGAGAAAGATGCTGCGAGAGGGTTGTTGGGGTGACACATCATGGGGGGAAGAGATAAGAAGACAAAAGGGAGAATCGTGATGAAAAAAGTACAGACAACAATAGGAGGAAGACAACAGTGGACTGAGAGGAGGAAAGGAGAGTGAGAGGGGAGTAGTGAAGGAGAGTGAGGGGGGAGTAGTGAAGGAGAGTGAGAGGGGAGTAGTGAAGGAGAGTGAGAGGGGAGTAGTGAAGGAGAGTGAGAGGGGAGTAGTGAATGAGAGTGAGAGGGGAGTAGTGAAGGAGAGTGAGAGGGGAGTAGTGAAGGAGAGTGAGGGGGGAGTAGTGAAGGAGAGTGAGAGGGGAGTAGTGAAGGAGAGTGAGGGGGGAGTAGTGAATGAGAGTGAGAGGGGAGTAGTGAAGGAGAGTGAGAGGGGAGTAGTGAAGGAGAGTGAGAGGGGAGTAGTGAATGAGAGTGAGAGGGGAGTAGTGAATGAGAGTGAGAGGGGAGTAGTGAATGAGAGTGAGAGGGGAGTAGTGAAGGAGAGTGAGAGGGGAGTAGTGAATGAGAGTGAGGGGGGAGTAGTGAATGAGAGTGAGAGGGGAGTAGTGAAGGAGAGTGAGAGGGGAGTAGTGAAGGAGAGTGAGAGGGGAGTAGTGAAGGAGAGTGAGAGGGGAGTAGTGAAGGAGAGTGAGAGGGGAGTAGTGAATGAGAGTGAGAGGGGAGTAGTGAAGGAGAGTGAGAGGGGAGTAGTGAATGAGGGTGAGAGGGGAGTAGTGAAGGAGAATGGGTGGGAAAAAGAAAAGAGGGGCAAATATGGAATGATTAAAAAAAAAAAAAAACAGCGACACTCCAAACCTTTACTCTGGATCCAATTATGGGGAAACACGTGTTGTGAAGGTGTTTTGTTTCGTTTTTTTGTTCATTTTGTTTTGTTTAGCACCTTGGCTTATAATGGCTTGACTTATGTTGCTTTTCCACTGAACAGTACTGGCTCAACTCACCTCGCCTTATTTTGGTTACCAAAATGTGACGTAAAACCACTGTAGACTGCTGATTGGCCAGAGAGAATCACTGTAGACTGCTGATTGGCCAGAGAGAATCGTCACTAGCGCGACATCCTGCACCCGCCATGTTTAAATTGGGAAGCTATTGTAGCAGTAGCAAGCATTCACTGCTACGAGTAGCTACTCATTTGCAACGATCTGACTATTGGAACTATTAGAACTAACTATTAGAAATAGCAACCTGAATCTGTCTCTTTGCTGTGGCAAACAGCCACATACCGAGAATCAAGAACACAATCCCTTCATATCCTCCATTGTTCCTCTGTGTGTCGCATTGAAGACGACATCATGGTGGTTTCATGCGCCGTTGCTATGGCGACCAGCTACATTCAGGGGACTATTTTTGCAGTTAAAAAGGAAGCGAGTCGAGTCGAGTCAGTACTGTGCAGTGGAAAAGCGCCTTTATACTTCCTTTAGCCAAAACACTTCCAAACACACTGGTGTCAAATAAGTCTCACTGGTGTCTTTGGAAGCATAATGAACAAAACAGCCATGAGAAAACAAAATTCTCTTCAATGCAATCCTGCTGACACCTGCAATTTCCAGAAAAAATGTAGAGACTGTAGAGGATGTTTATGAATAACTGTTGGTGTTACATATTGTTTTTTTCCCCGCTGCCATTTGACTGCATTTCCATTATCTGAAGAACTTCTGAAATTCTCAAGATGTTTGGAATACTCTACTGCTCTCTGTTAAGGTCAACAAGGCCTAGGCATAATGGGGTGGGGGAAAGCAGTCAGGACACTCAACAGCAGAATTTAGCAGCTATATCCTATATCCATGTAACCATCCCCATAATACAATGCTGTGTGTGTATGTCATGTGACTATGACATCGCTGAAGCTATTCTTCCACTGAGTCACACGCTTTGTGTGTTTTATTGCGGGACTAGAGGAAAGAGATAGCAGTCACTAGGATCCCTATTAACATCAAACTTACTCCAACAAGGAAGGTCGGTCTCTCTCTCTCTCTCTCTCTCTCTCTGTCCTCGTAGTATACCCACTACAGTAAAGTAGACTACACCACTGCATTGACCATACACGGTCCAGCCATATACTAGGTTTTGACCTAGTTTTGTTTTTTTTAGGCTAAGATGTGACTTATTGCTGCAACCTTAATGTCTGTGTTTGACTATGGGGATGTTATATATACACGCATCTTCTCAATGCCGTCATGCATTAGATACTGTCTACCATGTTGCATTGAGATTCATTACAAATTGTAAAGGCCTTACTCACTATGTGTCCTATCAGATTCAGCAATGACCAGCTATTTCTTGCCGCACGGTATGTACTCAAGACTTCCTACAAGGTTTTGTATTGTCCATGAGAGATTTTCTTGTTTCTTGTTAGAACTGTACATAGCCATTAGAACTGTACATAGCCATTTAGTTATTCTATATTTATACAGTGTAATATCTGCATACTGCGCACTTTTGTCATCTGCATACTGCACACTTTGCCTAGTCATCCTGTTGCTGTTTATTTTACTTACTTTATTCTATTCAATTTTATTTCTAGTGTTTATTTATATTATATTGGATGCTGCTATGGTCGAGGAACCACAACAAAGAAAATTTCACTCTTTCCTGCTGTAAAAAGTATTGAATGATGTGACAATAAAGGAATCTGAATCTGAATCTGAGAGAACATGAGGAACGACAGCGACACCTGGAGGCCGTCGGAGCCTCGGTCGTGACTTACTCTCCCTTGATGTCCTCCTCTGTCAGAGGAACGTCCTCAATCAGCACCGCAGAGTGTGTTTTGAAGAATATTCCCAACATTGCCTGAGAGAAGGAGAGGATTGATAAACACAGGCTTAGTAAAAGCAGTAGTTTTCTAATAATAATGTTTAACTAGTTAAAGAACTAGCTAGTTAAACAATATTATTAGAAGACTTACATACATACATACAGTACATGTTTGGCCGAGACATTGTGAGCGAACAACAGTAATGATACAGTTATTTGACCAACTAGTAAGCAGTTTTAAATGAAAGATAAACTCAATCTTACCAACATGATGACTCCCCAGATGCTAATAACAATCCCACAAGTGGCCATCTTAGGGCCGCAAATCAAAAACGCCATCGTTTAACCGCTTGAATAAAGGTTTTGACTAAAACAGCAGGTTTATCAGTTCTGAACGTCGACAAAAAGGCACATTAGTTGGGATGAAGATAACTTCTGTTTCTTGGTGAAGTTCAGTCACTGGTTGAGTCAGGTGACATTTGCTAACCGGAAGTAACATTTAAGGGTATGTTCAAGAGCCAAGAGTTGCTTTTGGTTCAGAAACATTTGTATGTTGTGTCCGTTATGTATACCTTGATATGCAATATAAATCAAAAAAGAGGATAATGTAATTTACATATGAGTATACTAATTCAGGTAGTGCGATCGCAAATTATTTGAATTTGATCTTATTTTATGTATTTTATATTTTATTTTTATTATTATGTTAAGTACTAGACAGCGTTCACTGGCATACATTGTTTATTCATACCATGACTATGTTTTCCGTGTTTTACACAGTGTTACCAGAGATGAAATGCAGTTACTAAGATTAGTTAGGATGCTGCAGCTCTGCTGAACAATCACAATCTGGACCAATCGACGCGCGGGAGTTTATCGGTGTGTTGACTTCCGGTTGAATCGTCCCGTTGTTCTTATGTGTTTGTAACAAAAACAATTCTGCGTTCATATAATTATACCGGACATCATTGTTTAACAATGTATCTCGCAATTGAAACGTTTGACTTTTATAACCACGAATACTGAAATAGTAGGACGTTGCCTAATCTGTCCAGGTATCTTTTGTGTGAGGAAGGACGGCGGTTAGCTGGCTAGCTTGTTAGCTGGTTAGCTGGTTGGCTGGTTAGCTGGTTAGCTTGTTAGCTGGTTAGCTAGCATCTTAGTTTTCTTTCAGACTTCATTCAGTTCTGCCGAGACGGGAACATGACTTCAGCCTCCACTAAAGTAAGAACACATTGGGATATTTATTGTGTTTGAATTGTATGTAACGAGTATGCATGGCATCATATCTCTTAGACCCCAAATTAAAAACATAAAAACCTCCAAACAAAAAACGTTTCTTATGTTGGGACATTTGGGGTTAAATAACGTGTCTATAACAAGCCTTTTGGGGTCATTTATGCAAATGATGAATGGACTTTGTGGTCTTTGGACGCTTTTTTCATGGCTATAAACATATACGCTGCCGTTAAAGTGTATCCCTAACAATATATATATATCCATAATAATATCCCTAACAACTTCAAATTGACTAAGGATCTGTGATAAAGCTCAGTAGCTGATAAACTATGAACGGACTTAAATTTTCCCTCCTCTCTTTCTCACTTGCAGCACACTCTCCCTGTATTTACACCATCAGGGCTATTTATTGCCCTTGTTTAGTTAATGCATCTTGTTGTTATACTGTTTTCTAGACTGTTGTGTTTTGTCATTCATTTTTCTCAGTTTTATTTTTTCAGTTAAGATGTATTTTATGAATGTCTAATTCACTTTCACATATTTGTATTCTTTTTTTTTGTTGCTTTCTATCTTTATTTTTCCACTGTTTGTCACTATGCTTCTATGTTTGACCACTGCAAATAAAGCAACTATACTAAACTAATGACAATAACTGACAATCATTGACAGACCAGATAGGAATAGTGAAGGTCTAGTATATCTTCAAATTAGTCGATGTAATATAGTTGATTTTACCTTACTGTTTTTATGACCCATACAAAAACCTGAAATAGTTCAATTTCTGGATCAAAATAATGAACTATAAGTTTTGAGTCCAGAGGGCTAAGCCATGCTTTGATTCAGGGTATATAATATATTTAGATGTGTAATTCTGATTGTATAATATTCTGTATTTATGTATGTATTTTATGTATTTTCTCAGGTTGGGGAGATCTTTTCTGCAGCAGGAGCTGCCTTTACCAAACTAGGAGAGCTCACCATGCAGCTACACCCAGTCGCTGACTCCAGCCCTGCAGGGTAACATATATATACACACACACACACACAGATAAACACTAAATGCTTCTAGGGCTTGTGTCACTGTTTGACAGCTAAAACCGGAAAATGTACAATATCCTGGTGGTTTGGATTCCATAACTCTTAAAGATAGGAACTAAGCAACCCAGAATCTGATGCTTTTACCAATTATAGTTTAACTGTCATATTCAGTTGAGCTCTAAATAAAGGGAAACAGCCAATTAAATAAAGTATTTATAGTCAATTAAAAGCAGATTGTATATGTTTTCCTGAGATAGTTAACATCCATCCAACCCTTGAGAGAGTAAGCGCAAATACATGTAAAGCCACTCTGAGAGATTTATTTTATGATGAAGATTTTCTATCCTGATTGGGCTGGTCTCTCTTCATGGTGGTCTAATGTCCTTTTAGAGCACTTTTTGATGAAGTTTGTCTTCAACTTGGTGGTTACCTATCTGCAGGTGTAGGTTTGTCCCTGGAGGTGGCGACCATTTAGTCTTGTGAGGCTAGAATTGCCTCTCTTGACAGATGTTTGTATGATTTTACTGGGAAAAAAACATTTTAGTTTTTGCGGTCAGGTCATATATAGGACTTGGAACATTAGCTTGTCTAAGAGGTTAACTATGGGTGATAGGACCTGAGCCATTGTGTGCTCTGTCATTGCAGAGCTAAGTGGACAGAGACAGAGATTGAGCAGCTGCGGTCGGCAGTGGTGAGATTTGGAGATGATCTGAATGCTCTCAGCTCTGTCATCAAGGAGCGTACTGTGTAAGAAAACCTCTGGCATACTCTTAATTATCTGGTGCACTGTCTTTTCTGTGCCATTTTCTCTGTTCCTCTTCATCCCTCTTTTAATATTTTCCCTCCTTTTCTCCCCTGTCATTCTCTCTAACATTTCACCCTTCCTTTTATTCTCTCACTACCATCTTTTGTCTTCATCTCATATTTTATCTTTGACTCTCTTTTTCTTTGCCATACTGAAATTTAGTTAATTTTTAGTGAATTCATAGTGACATTTCTTCCAATATAAAAAAGACAGAATAACAGTGACACAAGCCCCGTTCAAACATGGATCTCAACCAAGGCCTTAAGGCCACTAGAGACAGATAACATTTTGAGGCAATGTAGACAGATTTGTCTACAACTATTGATATTTTGTGATGTCCTTACTGTGTGTTTCCATGTTGTCAATCAGTTATCTGTCACTGTTGCAACATAATTGCACATTGTCATTGCCTCAGTGTGTGTTAACTCACAGAGCAATTCTGGTGGACATTTTTAATTCATTCTTAATCTCAAAGGAACATGCTCTTTTCAGGAAACATTTGAATAGATTTATGAATCTCAAGGCACTGTGTTGCCTGATTTTGGGAGTGTTATCAATTTACTTTGGCCAAAAATTGCCTATTGTATCACCACTGCTAATTTCATTTTCTCCCTCTTTGTTACATTTTTCTTTTTTCATTCCAGTGGTCAGGTCAAGACCACAGTGAAGCGGAAGCCGTATGATGAGAGTGGCATGTCCATCTCCTCTGACATACCCAAGAAGGCTGTCAAGAAAGCCACTGCTGCCATCGCCATGGCTACCCAGGGCACCCCAACTGTCATCTCTGTGCCAACAGCTCAAGTTGTCGTGACGACAGGGCTCCAAGGGCCTTCTTCTGCCCAGCCCCCCTTGAAGAAACAGAAGACTGCAGGTACATGAAACCAAAGGATTTGTAGAAGCACTCACTGGTGCATCATGGTAATCTCTTAAAGTACAAGATAAAATTGTATCATATCTTGGAAATGAGCATTATTTCATGTGTGGACAGTTCATGAGCCATTTTGAGCCATTTATTATATACATTTTGAGACATTTATAAGCTTCTACATTTTCTCTCAGACTGCATGATCTTAATACAGCGGGTGCTCTCTGTCATGAAAGTATTTAGTGGGATTTCATGCTTCAAGTTGAAAAGTGATGAGAGTGGGCTTTTACCTGTGAATGAAGCCACTGTTAATACTTCTTTTGTGGACTTTAAATTTAAAGTGGTCAATTAGATTTAATTTCCTCATTGGAAGCGATTCCTGCTTTCACTAATTGGCAGATTTAATCTTGTTAAAAATAAATGTCCTACCAAATTCTTTGAGTCCCTACCCATCTTACCCATCTTACCCAATTTACAAACACTTATTTTGTTGCCTTAGACCAAATGTTCTTTTCTTTTATTTGGAAAGGCAAACAACCACTTACTAGCAAAAGATGGCTACAAAGGCCTAAATCATCTGGTGGTCTTGCATTCCAAAATATGGATTACTGGTTAAAGTTACTGGCCCTAGTTGAAGGATGACTGGAATATAGATAAACAGAGGCAAGGGAACTCGAGGAGGGAGGACAGGATAACACAGGATAATCAACATGGCAGTGTGTTTACTGAGGTTGTTAACGTGGCAATCTTGAAGATCTCAGAAGATTTTCATTTAAATAAATGTCTGTTAAGTCACTATCTCTGAATGAGGCAACACAGTGGTGATGAAAGCCCTTGTATTTGCAGTATTATGAGTATTAAGAACCAGGTGTCTGTGGCGACTTCCTCGCCATGCATTCAAATTAGCGTTAGTGACGCATTTTCCCTTTTGAAGTGAAGTCCAATTATACACCTGCAATTACTTTACCATAGGTGTCACCAAAGACAACAAAACAGATCTTCCAGATTGCCACTTTAAAGGGTGTGTTGCTACAATGGAAAAAGAAACAAGTACATGTTTGTATGAATTCAAAATGCAGTAACTCACTTGATAGTCAAATCAAATGGATTATTACTGCCCAGTCAATATTCAGTTATTCTAATTATACATGTCTGTAAATTGTTACCAATCTTCATCGTTTATTATCATAAACAATCATTATTTTCCAATAACTTAAATGCAATAAGCATACCAGGTAATTCCATCAACCATGATTCTCAGTTGCTATCAATTTTTTGTAATGCAGAATAAACAACTCGCGTTGAATCCTGGGACACACAGAAGGTGTTTCTTAAAGCCAAGAATTCCAAGTCCATAATCATGTCCTTGTGAAGAACATATTTCCAAAGTTTTGAGAAGAACATGAATGCAGAGAAGGAAGATTGAGATCTCACAATCTCGCTCACACAGCTGTACATTTCCTCAGTTGTTTTAACAATTAGTCTTCTCTATAGAATGTAGAGCTGTTAAATTGTGCGTGCTAGTTACATTAAGATATTTGTATTTAATAAGAGCAGAAGCATAGTTACTTGCCTTAGTTACTTACTAGCAACTTGCCTGATGTTGGCACAATTTATATGGTCTTTCACATTCTTTGGCTGAAGGGAGATAAAAGTACTATTAATCTGCTCCTGAAAGCAACGTTTCTCAATTATGTTGATTGGTTCAAGTAAGACCCAGTATATCCCAGAAGTGTAAAAGAAATTCTGGTGGGATGCCGTCTGGGCCTGGTGATTTACCCTTTTTATCCGTCTTTAGTGCCGCCTCTAAATCTGCTCCTTCATCTTCTTCAAGGGTGGATAAATCAAGATTATTTTAAGAATTTGTCTGAATTGCATTTCAGAATCACCTATATTTGCCAAGTACATTACATGCACACACAATTTGCTTTGGTGTCTTTGGTGCAGGGATGCATAATTGCAGAGTTTGACAAAGTCACTTGCATGATACAAAAGACATACAGGACCTCACATATTGTGCAAGACACAAAAGACTACACATATGAGGATATTAATGTGTTGTGAGAGACAATGTTCAAATTACCCTAAAGGTTTTGGGGATGCCAACCCACTAACTCATCTCACTCACAAAACTCACTCACCCACCCACTGCCAAAAATGACTGACGACTCTGACACAATATTACATGGGTATTTATTGCTAAATTCATTCAAATGGGTTGGGTATGAGGATCATGTAAATTAATCAGTCAGAGCAAATATGCCTACTGATGGACAACAAATAACCTGTGCAGGTTATAACGTTAATGAATCATCAGAGCAAGCTATGCAACTGTTAAACACAATCCAACCATTATATCTACACACCAAACTGCACTACCAAACAGTTCTAAATGGCCGTAGGGTATATACATACTGTAACAATAAACAACATACAAATGCAATTTTTACAAATAAATTATAACAAGCTATGCCAAAGTCATTACCACTGCGTGCTAACTAGCTAACGTAAGCTTAGCTGTGGTTGCTAACTTTGCTTGCTAATGTGATCTTGCTTTGACCTTTTGGTAAAACCAGATTTTATTAAATCAATTTGCTTTCACTTAAGCATTTTTTAATTCATTTTCATCTGATGCTTCCAGGGCTTGCACACAACACACTGTTTCATCATACAAAAATCATACAAACATCTGTCAAGAGAGGCAATTCTAACCTCACAAGACTAAATGGTTGCCACCTCCACACCACCTCCAGGCAACCAAACAACAACTGAGCAACTGAGACAAGTGTGATCCGATAATGATGTCTGCTAAACAAACACATTCCCTCTAGTGGTGTGGCTGAACATTACATCCACTTATTTTCATGACAGATGACTCATAGAAATAAGGAATAAATGGGCACCCCCAAACTTTGTATTTTTATAGATCTAGATGTGGTCTGGCCAGAACTAAGTATGCCGGGCATCACCGTAATTCAAACCCTGGTGAGAGAGGTAGATAACAGTGAGGGTCCAATTAGTGCAAGCCAAGTTTATTTGTATAGCCCTTAATCACATTACAGTCTCAAAGGGCTTTACAAGCCCATAATTACCAAGAATTAAACTAAGGAAGTGAGAATCTCTGGCTGGGCCAACATCACAACTGTCTCCATTCATTCATACAAGCACAGAAGGTGACACAACATTAGACATAAGAGAAAACAATGTAAACAGTAAGGGCTATAAAGAGGATGAATGCAGAGGTGATGGGCAGGGTGAGACCCAGGGTGATGGCCAGGGTGAGACCCAGAGGATGAGACCCAGGGTGATGGCCAGGGTGAGACCCAGAGGGTGAGACCCAGGGTGATGGCCAGGATGAGACCCAGAGGGTGAGACCCAGAGGATGAGACCCAGGGTGATGGCCAGGGTGAGACCCAGGGTGATGGCCAGGATGAGACCCAGGGTGAGACCCAGAGGATGAGACCCAGGGTGAGACCCAGAGGATGAGACCCAGGGTGATGGCCAGGGTGAGACCCAGAGGGTGAGACCCAGGGTGATGGCCAGGGTGAGACCCAGAGGGTGATGGCCAGGGTGAGACCCAGAGGGGTGATGGCCAGGGTGAGACCCAGAGGGTGAGACCCAGAGTGATGGCCAGGGTGAGACCCAGAGTGATGGCCAGGGTGAGACCCAGAGGATGAGACCCAGGGTGATGGCCAGGGTGAGACCCAGAGGATGAGACCCAGGGTGATGGCCAGGGTGAGACCCAGGGTGATGGCCAGGGTGAGACCCAGAGGGTGATGGCCAAGGGTGATGGCCAGGGTGAGACCCGCAGCTGCTACCGGAAAAGGGGGG
>OMKK01086038.1:0-17782 GCA_900302305.1 Polymixia japonica
GTCGCGGACCCTTCGTCGCTACTCAGTGACCCGATGGTGTCTGTCACCCCTCTCACCCCTCCTCCTATTAATAGACCATTCCTGTCGATGTGGAGAGACCTGTGAATGGAAAAGACCACAGTGAAAATGTGTGTGCGAAGCCCAGGGCAAGCTAGACTGACGCTAGACAGACGCTAGACAGACTAGACTAAAAGAAACTGCTTGACCATCATGTACCCCATCTTAATGCCTGCCTTGTTGGCTTCTGTTAGTCTGCTTGGGTCAGTCAATCATTCTTGGGAACTGCACATTCTTAAAATAAGATCTGTCGTCTGTGTCTTAAACGGGATGTGTCTAGTTGGGACAACATACATTTGTGTTACATTTCAGTATCAGTGTTGATACCAGCAAACGGTGTGTCAATATGTGTTATTATGAATATGTGTTGTGTTGTGTTGAAAAGTGACACAAATGTGGTTGTCGCAAAGAACTAGATAGTTAGTACATTGCTGTTTATTGGTAGCACTATCAGTAACTATACACACATATGGTCAACATTTAACATGACCCTATGCTTGTGACACGATCAGCTGAATCATTAAAAGTTACCAACTGCCCATCCCATGTCCTCTGGACACACACACACACACATACACACACACATACACACACATACACACATACACACGTATACACTTTGATAGCTCCACTGCTAATCGACCCTGACAGGAGATGGTGAAAATTCCCGGCGTTCCCTGTGGAGCCAGGATGCAACTCCAGCCTACTTGGCAGAAGGAAGGGGTGGGGGGTGGAGAGACAGGGTCATGAAAGCTAATATTTGTAAGGAGAAAGAGGAGAGAGAGAGAGAGAGAGAGAGAGAGAGAGAGAGAGAAAACAAGATATGCAGGGCTGTTGGATTTGGATCCTCTCCTGACAGGAGGAGCATCACTTTAGTCTTAGTGGCATCTGATGGCAAGCATCATTTTCCCCTTTAAGGTAGACTACAATGTGTAACATTTCTAATGTGGTACTAGAATAAAATGAACTTAAAAAAAAAAAAAAGAGGATAAAAGGGTTAAATCAGAAGGGGCGTTTGGACCAGTACAGTCCTTGCTATTTTAAAACTGGTCTATGCTCCGGAAAGTATTTGTGACATTTTAGCTTTTCAGTCAAGTACAAGAAATGTTAAATCTTAATCTGCCAAAATTGGTCTGAACTGAATTGTAAAATAGCATCAGGTAACATATTGCCATTAGTTTGCCAGAACATAAGGCTCACATAAACTACATTTCTATCTATCTACGATGAGTTTTTATGGCCAAGTTCTGCCATTCTATAATTCTGATGTATGGTGATGTAAAAATATTGTGGGATACCTGGAAGTCAAGAGGGAACCTTGAAAATACATATGGCCAGCAGAAAAGTTAAATTCTGATATCCACAGTAGATCTATCTAATGACGCTATTTGGTGAGGTCATTTTGATTCTGACATAATTGCAGGAGTTATTGGGGATGTTTAATATCGTAATATCGTATAGTTGTCCGGTCGGACAAATTAACATTGTTTATTACAATTCAAATTTCCACGTTAATGTCGAGCTCTTATAGATTGAGATTAAATTTCAAGGTATTTTTCATGGATCGTATACAGTTTATTTCAGTGCCTCCTCACCAGGGGATTCAGAAGATGTCAGGGATGTATATAGACAGCAGTCTAGTCCAATTCTACTTAACGTATAATATCTGTGCCTGTCTTCAAAGATTCGATATAATTAGCATTCATTTCGTCTGTTTTGTTGTTGTTGTTGTTAATTGATCGACTTGCCTCTATCCTAATGTTGAGCGCTCTTTCTCACCATTTAGTTACACTGACAGATGCTAAATGTTGTCTCTCGCATAAAAATGTCTCTTCTGCCACTTCTGTTGTCCGATAAGGAGCAAACTCATTTCTCTAGTAGGCTAATGGTCCCGTTATGAGCCTCACTAACCAGAAGAACCACGACACTGTAAGACTAGAGTCTAAGTAGTACAGACGCAACTAGGTGTGGAACACCGCCATCTAGCGGCGAGGTGGAGTGAGTGTCCAAAATATAAGGAACACCTGAATTGCATTCCCCTTTGCACAATGCATGTAGTAGTAGTTGTCTCAATACTAAACGATTTGATTAACCTGTGTACTCCCCGTCATGACTGTAATGGATTTGATAGATGAAAAAAAAAATACACTTGTTTTTTCGTGACTTTTCAGGAAAAAATGATAGAGGGAATAACAAGGTTCCTGCAGGATTTAATTTCATGCTGCGACGGTGTATTCGCCATTTGAGTCACCGAGGCGCAAACAATGCGTTTATTAACTTATTCCCAAACAAAAAGAAAACGACCAGAAAGAATATTATTTTGTTGCAAGAGCACTTTAATATCGAGTCTAGCGATTCAGACCAGGGGTTGATATAAGGACAGCGAAAGCAGAGAATAAGAATGACATGGAAACCCTTAAGATTCTGCACTTCTCAAGGCTTTTAGTGCAGTGAAGCCTGGCGCCGGCTCCTGTGATCTGATGCTTGGCATACCAATGACCTTCCTAAAATAGAGGAAAATCCCCTTAACAAAGGCTCACTGGTACCATGAAGGCCTTTTTGTCTAGATACGTGAGGCTATTTACTCGATTAAAGGCTGGAACCTTTAGAGCATGTCTTGTTTAAGCATACTTTTAGTTTACTTTAGTGCATTGTTTTACAGACTTCTTCAGTAAACTATATTCGTAAAATAAAATAAAGCAATGTTATACATTTTATATTGTTGCTGCAATTAAAATAGGGAAAAATTGTTTTGTTCTAGTTTATAAAGTTCCCCCATTTGACACAAGGTGTCAGAATTGAGTCACATCATTAGCCTACTTACGTGCAAGCTTTTAGCACACAATGAAGAAAGGGACTACTACTACAAAAAAAACCCACTATCGGACTATGCATTGTGGCAAATACAATTTGTGTCAACCGTGAAGATTTTACAGAGAAAATAAAAGGCCCCAGCGAGGATCGAACTCGCGACCCCTGGTTTACAAGACCAGTGCTCTAACCACTGAGCTATGGAGCCAGTGTGATCGCTCAAAAATCATCTTATGAATTTTACAACCAACTATGAATCATTGTCATCGCTCTAAATTTGAGTATTATTCCTGATCTTTCCCACGGTTACTGCAACAGTTTTGCTAGCGTTAGCTATTTTGCAAACATTAGGTGATGCTATTTATGCAGATACTCAAAAAAACAACACCTGGTCACCTAGTCTTTTTTCACTAAACGTGAAATTAATTATATTTACTGCAATGAAAGAATTTGCATTTAATTCAGTAAGAGTAGTATCAGTAAGAAAGGTGTGCACATGAGTCAAAAGGAGTCAGATGAGAATATGCGTCCTAATGTACAATTTATTGAAATGGTGGCCTCATTTGTTAGATTATATTTTAGATGATCGTGATAAACATTCATACATTCATTCAGTGGGTATATACTGTACATTGAACACAGTTACAATTATGCAATCTTACATTCAATTATTTGTTACTGTAACTAAAGTAACAAATAGATAGCACTAAAGATCCAAAGGCAGCTTTGCAGTTGTAAAACTTTCATTCAAATTAAAGTTAAAAATCTGCAAGTCTGCAATGAAAAAAAATGAAATATACAATCTCTTATTTCAACATTTACCTCAGTGAAAGAGGTAGAACTAAGTGTGGCAGTTGACAATTAGAAAACACTAAGACAACAGGTTAATGACAATTAGCACTGAGCACTCAAATGCTAATTATCAGACTTCAACAACGTAGTCTGAGTTGCCACAAATCACCCCGGCGTCCTCGTAGTGGGCACAGTTGTGCGTCCCAATGCCTGTGTGTTTGCAGTCCAGCAGGCTTGATTCAGTACCATTGCACTGGACGTCATCCAAAAGTATCCGCAGATTATTACCCTCACCGAACTCTGAGTGCTTGGCTGCCTTCAAAGCGTACCGGAAGCCCAGCTGCCGGCAAACCACCGCCGCATTCTTGGTGGTCCACAGGTCGTCGCATACTGTACCCCACTCACCGTTAGCGTATATCTCCACCCTACCGCGATCACCGAGCCCATGGCCTTCCCCAGCCAGTCTCACTGCTCCATCCTGGGGTTCGGGCACAGTAGCTGTTCTGTGTTTGCCCTTCTTGCGCCGGCCTTTCCGTCTGGGATGTTTGGGCGGTTTGGTTGTGGTGGTAGTTGTGATTGGGAAGGGTGTGGTCAGATATGGTTCTGGTATCCCCAGATGGTCAATGAGCTCTTGGAGCCAGTCATATGAGTCTGTAGGATGCAGCTCTGCCTGCTTGGTTGGTAGTTCAATACCAATTAATGCTGGTGTGGGAACAGAACTTTTTTTTAGAAACAAATAGCCTACCTCATAAGACGTCTTAAGTGTTCGTTCCAGTTTTACCTGGTCCTTGATTAATCCCAAGCAGAAACAAATGTGACCATCACATGCTATATATTGCTCAATTCTATTGTCCTGACATTTAGCATGAACAGATACAAAATACAATCTCTACAAATGACGATAGATAGCTTTTATAAAAGGTTATTTCGCACAAATTCTGTGCCTACGACTCAATCGAAGCCCGAGCTTTGATTTATGAAAAATGTGTCTTCGTGTTCAAAAATAAGTTTCAACAATTTTCCAAAATATCAAAAGACAAGAGAAATTTCTATCATCATTCACGGTACGAACATCCTAAATATAATTTTTTGTTTTCTTAGATTCTTCGAAACTATCATAAAGTAGAAGTCAAACATACATCTTTATGAATTAGACACTGACACTGAGAGCCAGACTTACTTTCCTGTGGCTTGAATTTGAGTAGCTTGCTTTTCACTCTAACTGGAAGAGGGTCGTAGTGACATTGTCTTGGCGGAGCTCGTCTGAAAAACAACCAAATGAAGTCATCGCTTCAGGGAAAAGTACACCTAAGGGTACTAAAACAATTCACACCAGTTTAATGCAAAACTTTCTGTCTTTTCATTTGTATTGGATTACTTTTCACCTCAAGTCACTAAAGTGGTGAGGAATAATTAGCATCAGCTTGATGGCTAGGAAACAAATTAGGTGACATAACCATCTGTTGCGGAAGCCAAAAGCTTGGCTTTAGTAGAGTTTGAGACACAGAAAGAAAAGAGAATCAGAGGGAGAGAGGGCAAGCGAGATAGAGGAGAGAGAGAGAGAGCGAGAGACCAAAAGAGAGAGAGCCAAGAACTGTCAGAACCAATGTCAGCGAAGGGAAATTTAGATGACAGGTCCTTCACACTACTGCCAACACTGCTTCATTTCCCCTCACCATCTAACCAAAACCGAGAGGACAGGCAATATGACCTCCACATCCAGGAAACCACACTAAGAAAGTGATCCCAATAACTCCCTGAAAAAACACAGACCTAAGTTAGCATGCAAACCAAATATTTTTGTAACCTTCATTAGACCAGGCTAGTCCTGTTGAGATTTAAGGATCTCTTTTTCAAATTAGCGTTCGTGTGGAGGAAAATTCACGACGCTGCACATTCCATTCGTTCTGCGACAAGAATGACATGCCCATGTTTGTAATCATCAACATATCTGTGTCATTTTCAAAGAAACAGATATCGCATACTTTGCATTACACGGTAACAGTTACTGTACATCATTAAATTGCAGGTTAATAGGTAGAATTCTGGAATGGTTGTGTATGTGAGAAAAAGACAAAACAATGACAATATTAATACCCACCTTGAGGGGTCCACCACTTTATACACAACTCCTGAAGGTGATGTAGCACTCGGTATTCCTGTTGACATGAAGTACATCTCACCTGGTGGAAAGATAAAAAACAACAACAACATAACATCAAGAGGATATTATACAATTAAAACCACTTAAAAGTTACAATTAGCACAGAAAAAAGTAAACAAGTCAAACATTTTACAACTGGCTGGAATTCCATTCATGTTTGAATACAAATCAAAATGACTTTATTCCTGAAAAAATCTACAGGAAGTTGTCTTGGTGGCATTGATGCAGAGACATTAACAATTTACAGAGCTTCACAATACATACTGACACACGTGGCACAAAGACAACAGGACCTCACAGACAGCACAACGGTACAGCACCTGCTTCATCCTCAGCAAAGGAGATGATGTACTGATGGTAGTTGTTTATGAGTCCAGGGAAGGCACATGTCAGGCCCATCCCCATGCAGATCTCATGGTATTCCCAGCGCCCTGTCTGTCTGTCCTCCTGCAGAGTCATCAAACGCCTGGAATGGACCAGAAGACATACTAAGAAACAGAAGAATAAATATACTCACCAAGAATGACAAAAATGAATAAGTAAGTAATCCTAAAAATGCAGGTAAATCATGTATCATGATCTACAATCAACACCTACAATAGTTCTCTTTGGTTTTGACAACAAATCAAACATTCAGGTGAAGGTCTGGCAACTTGTTGACTAGGAGGGCTGAGCCAAAAAACCTTTTGCGCCCTGTTTTTTTTAAGTGACCAATGACACGAGCAATGGGTGTGGCCAAGCGGATATTCAGGGGTGGGTCTTCCTCAGCGGAATTTGTAACTTAATCAACTTTTGTTGAGTCACTCCCTCTCAATAAGTAAACAAAACCAAAACCCTCCCCTCTTTTGCAGGAACTCAAGAGCTTGATGTCATTCTGCTCTATTACTACAACAATGTCAATTACATTTTGTTTACAAATTCAACAGATCAAGCCTTACCCGCTCATGAAGTCTCCAAATATGTACATGCCGTTCAGATTGGGATATTCACAGCCTCGGTAGATGTAGCCACCAGTGACTGACTTTCCCATCTTGTGGGGGTAAGCATAAATAGGCAGGACATCGTCTAGGAAGAATCAAAGTTACTGTTATTGTTACTGAGTTTCTCCTTCATCTCATTTGTCTATTTCTAGAAACCCCCGATCCACCGAACGATGTTATGAAATAAAGTGCTGTTGCCCACACTCTGGTTTAATATACCTTTTAAATTATTAGATAAAAGTATTTTTTCACTTTAAAGTTGATTGACTGAGCCCTTGAGACAGAGATTGACAATACGTGACAGCAAAGCAAGAGCTTTATCTGTATTTTGAGGCTGTAACTTTAAGTTACTATGGCTTATGAGAGTTGAAAAAAAATTCAAGCTTTAATCCATATTATTTAATCCATACCATTGCAGCCTCTTATCAACAAAGTTTTTTAATATCAGGCTGTGTTTTCTTAGCTGCTTAGTGTGTCTAAAAAAAAAGTCTTCCGTTTAAATCATCATGGGTATTCCAGCACTGCGAATACCTTCACAGCAGATGTTATATAACATGATGATTCATACCGTCTTTAAAGGAATAGTTCACCCTAAAATGAAAGTGTAGTCATTTTCTACTCAATCCTCATGTCAGTCAAAACTCCAAAAGTCAACAAAATACACAGCGACTTATCTAGTGCAGATCCATCTCAGCTTTCTCCCAAACAAATTAAATAAACGGTGTCTGGCTGAACCCAATTCAGCTTTTGTATTTGGACATGACCGTTTTGGCCCATGTTCCAGTTCAGAAACAATTGCCAAGCAAATATTCTTAGAAAAATAAGCGCGACTATACAAGAGTGATGACATCATTGTTACCACAATAGATTAGTTAGACATTACTTCAAGTCTTTGGAGTGTGCTTTAAATGCACTTTGGCACCTCCAGGATGAATTATTTTCCGGTTTCTGACAAGACATTGGATGTAGAAGTAAGCGTAAAAAGTGATCGCCAGCCATTTGAAGTAAAGGAATACTAAAAAAGTATGATCCTTTAAAAGAGGGCATCAGTCAATTAAGGTAAAAACCCAACTATTGCAAATATGATAAATATTAAGTGAAAATATTATGAAGATTATAATAATATTACAACATTAAGATTATGTCAGAAAATTCTATCAACAATCTGGTTTGTTAACTCATAAATGTTCCCGGTTTGGTCCAACTGACATGTTGCCAAGGCATAATGTAGACTTACTTTACACAAGGAAGTGCCTCCGATTAATTAAAATATATACAACTAACTAATATATGTTCAACTCCTCTCAAAGGATAACTTCTATAAGTTTATTTGATATTTTGATAGGTCTTTTGCATTCCCAGAACCAGTACACGGTTTAGTCACTGCTGATGCTAATAAAATAATAAAATGTTTTTTTAAATGATTTTATGAAACTGTTAACACAGTGATGGCTGAGATGGACTAGTTAATGTATAATTCCAGTCATTTCCAGGCCTGGACCTCAGTTCTCTATGTATTCCTATCATACCGATCTGCTCTGACCAAAATCTCAAACAGAAACAAAACAGGCATGCCTTATTTTTAATAACATCTATTTCATATAATTGTAGGATGAGCATCACCATTTTGAAAAGTGCGTTTTGGATGATTTTGGGATATTTGGGATTGAGTTGTATTTGCCAGTCAACTGAGTCTGTAAGTACTGCTATAATGAAGCAACTGTTGAGATTTTGGTGAGAGCTGATCTGTGTGATATGAAAAAATAGTGAAATGAGGTCCAGGTTGAAATGTCCGGAATTAATTTAACTAATTTAACTAACTAAGTTACTAATTTCATATGTTATGACCATCAATTTACTGAGACTTCCTGTGTCTAATGTGTGTTATTCATTCGCTGGACAAATTAGTCCAAATCATGCTGATAAACAATGAAACCTTGACCAGTAGTGCTGCTACATGTTATAGTATAGTGGTAATAGTAGTTGAATGATAATTTCACCTAAATATGCCTACTTTAAAATTTCTGATTATGGGTTGAAACAATCATTTATTTTTTCAGTAAAAATAGCAGTGGTGTATACTTTTGAAGCAGGGGAAGCAGGGATCTTTTCAGACAAAGCCTTCATCTGACTTCAATCACCAGAGGATACCCACCTAGCGAGCTGTTGGCGCACAGCTTCTTGTCATAGCAGGAAAAGCCCTCTTTGGCTCTCCAGCCGTAGTTCCTGCCTTTCTCTATAATGTCGATCTCCTCGAACTTGTTCTGGCCCACATCCCCGCAGAAGATTCGACCTTTGCCCTCCTTGGTCAGGGGATCACCCCGGTCCACTGAGCACCTCCACATATTTCGGACACCGTAAGCGTATACCTCGGGACGCGCCCCAAGCTCGTGTATGAAGGGGTTGTCTGGGGGGATTTTGTACAGCGGGCCTCTCTCATTGTCATCCACATCGATGCGAAGGACTTTGCCCAATAGAGCTGACCTATAGTAGAAGGGGCAATATGAAATAACATATGTATTACCTTAATAACTCACTAGTTAGTTAGAATAAACCAGTTAAATGAAAACTTTTCAGACTTTTCCTTCGTCTTACTTGTTCTGGGCATTGCCATATTTCCCAAAGGGGTCTCCTGCCATTCCACCGTCACCTGTAAATATGTACAAGTAGCCATCATCTGCAAACAGCAGCTGCCCTCCATTGTGGTTAGATGCAGGTTCATCAATCTCCAGAATAACCCTAGAAAGAGAGTGGACATGATATTTAAGACATGGAAATGGATTGTATGTCATTATGTAGTTTTGTATAATTACAGATCAACCATTTTGCCCCCTCTTCTATATTGTTTAATCATTTTACCCAATATTTGTCCTATGCTTCAATATACCTTTATTTTGCTGCTGCAACAACGACCTAATTTCAGAATCAGAATTCCTTTTATTGCCGAGTATATTTGCACATACAAGGAAAGTGACTTGGTGAGGTTTGTGCAAAAAAGGCATAATCAACACAATATAAGCAAAGGAAAGTATTTCCCCAAGGGGATTTATAAAGAGCAATCTCATTTAATTTAGCCTACTTTAATTATGCGGCATAGTTTATTTCTGTGTGTATGAGAAATGTCCAGTATGTCTAAAAGAATGTTAGGTTATATTTCTTTACATCACCATGTATCCTTACGGATGCTGACCAGTGAACCTGGTGCCGATTCCGTACCTACCTCTCAGAACCATGGTCCACCATGTTCATGTCGCCGGCTGACACACGGAATTCACTGATCCTGATCCTCTCGTCAAAACCCACCTCGACCGAGTAGTACACATACAACTTCCCATTGTACTTGTAGTCGGGGTGAAAGGTCAGTCCCAGAAAGCCCCTCTCATCCCCTTCCCAAGCTGACGTCAATACCACTTTGGTGATGTTCAAAAACGGTCTCTCCAGTTTGGACCTGTCTGGAAGGTAGGTCCACACCAAGCCCACCTGTTCCGCTATGAAGAACCGATGTGTGCCGTCATTTGCATGCACCATGGCTAGTGGGTTCCGCAATCCGTTTGCCACTTCTTCCAGGCACAGTTGTAGGCAGCCCTCTGAGTCAGACTGGACCCGGCCCAGGTTCTGGGTGAGCTGTTGGTTCCTCAGGAGGTGTGGGTAGCAGTAGTCCACGTCATCAAGTTCCAGGTACTGACAGAAGCGGGCCTGGTCTGGTTTGATTTTGGCTAGATGTGGATCATCAGAGAGTAAAGTGATGGTGGAGCTACACTTCGTCCAGAACTGGGTGCAGTAGTCCGGGCAAAGCCCAGGGATCGTTCGGACCGGGGTGCTGGGATCCTCTGCATCAAAGAGGTGAGCTGCATAAGGAGAGCAATCCTGGAGAGATTTTAGAGGAGAAGTGAACAAAGCAGAGGGAGAGAAGAGAGAAGAAAAATAAGTGCAATTCAAGTTGTTTTGTTTGCCTTTCATAGGCCTGGTGTTGTTACCATGACAGAACGCATTCAACTGTTTCTGGTTTGGTTGAGACAATGACGTATTAAGTTGGATAATCTAAACAAGCCGAGTCTTGCAGAGATCTTCACGGCGGAGGCATTTTGCCCAAGCGACCTTTACCCTCATGCATGCCTACCTGGCACAGCAGCTCCTGGACGTATCCGGCGCAGTTCGCATAGCCGTAATAATCAAAAGTGTCCATTATCTTGTAGAATTTTGACATCAGTTCTTGGTCTCTCGCAAAATCACAGCAGCCGAACTCCTTGTACATGACGCAAAACTCCAGCTCTTTCTGCGGTCGAAACGGGGGTTTAAAATCCAAACACTGCGGGTGTAACATCACAGGTGCGACCAGTAAAACCAGTATACACGCAACGCTAAACGGCGAATGCCACACACGACCCAGCACATCGCAATAATAACGCCGCATCGTGGCGTGACTTTCGCGGACGACTCGTCACACTACTCGGATACCATGCAACTGAAGTTGTGCAAAAAAAAAAAAACCCCGGCTTGTGTGCAGGATCTAAAGTGCACTTTGCTCTAACTTTAATCATCAACTTTTTTGCTGGGGTGCAGTCTGCTGTCCTCAAGTCACCCTGTCATGTTGTTTAGAAGCAGATCGTCGTCCTGAGTGGTCGGTAGCACACAGACTCAGCTGAGGTTTTGTGGTGGAGCTTCAGGGCTGAAGTCATGTTCTCTGCCCACTGGACGACGTGCACCAAGCTGAAAGCACGCATTTCTGCAGCCACAGGCTGTGTTATTATACCGATGTAATCCACTAAAATCATTTTTCTCAGTAAAACCACCACAACCAACAGCAGGCTATTACGAAATGGTTTGTTTGTTCTAATTATGTATAACTGTAATTATAATAGTTCATGTTGTTTTATTAGATGTTATCGAATAATAATACTAATAATGTATTTTATTATAATATCCAGTGTTTTCTGAGACTATTTCCATATTGTTTATATGCAGCCTGTAGACTTTGGCCCGTCCTGAGTCGTCATGATGGAGGAACATTGGAGGGTTTGCGGGCTGCAGCCCAGGGCGTCCTACTTCTTTGACGCGTATGTTATTGGAAATTCTGTTTTAGTTATCTGTTATTGTTGTATTACTTTTAACATGCACCTTTTCATATAATCGTTGATAGCATAATATTTGAAGTATGGTAGTTTAGCATGCTGCCGTATTCCCCACTAGATGGCGACTTCATGTAACCAAACGGATCATGTCATTGCCTGTTTAGATCAAGGTTTCCCTGGTAAAAGGCCCTTTTATTTTTTGAATATTTTAGTTAAAGATTAAAAGGCCCAAAGTAAAAAAACAAAAACAAAAAAAACTGTGCTCCCCAGTTTCATCTTTCTAAAGTCTTATACAGAGGATGTATTGTTCAAATTAAGGTCAGGGAAAGGGGAAAGTTGAATGTATTGTCAAAATGCAATTAATTTGGATTTTAGCCTAATTGCGCAGGACGCAGCCTATAGATTACTACACTTATCAGGGATGGAGAGTAAATATGCTCTGATCTCTCAAGTAGCCTTTACTTTACTTTACTAGTAGACCTGTATCCATGATTTGAGTAGGTTATTTACATCTCAAGAAATGTTATAGGCCTGTTTTACTAACAGATAGACTTAAGTGTCATATAGAATGTGCACTGACTGCATTTTACATGCATGTTTGTTGGATTTGAATACTTGAATACGTGCATTTGAATGCAGATCCTTAACAGTACCCAGAGTGCCATTCTATATTTATATTATTACTTAAAAGAATGCTCTTCCAGTACAACACATGCCAAAAAGTGCAGGTTAGACCTATTACAAACATCATGACAGCGGTTGTGCTAAAAACAAGGCCAATCTAATATATCATTTTAATTGTGGGGGATTTCTTTCTTTGACTACGCTACAGCACAGAATAGAATAGAATAGAATAGAATAGAATAGAATAGAACCTCGAAACCTTGGGTCCCTATAAGCATATCTTAATAGAGAAGGAATGAAATAGATCATAGAATATAAACTAGTTCTTCTCGGGGGGAACCCAGTTATAAAGCAAAATCTGGACTTTGCACCCAATACACTGAAAACATGTTATCATTCAATGTGTTAAATGTCCTCAGAAAAATGCGCCAAAGGCCCAAACCTCCTGCTTTCATACTAGAGTGTTTGATACCGCAAATTGGTTTTTACAGCCATTTGCTCGGTCTTTTGCATTTTTCCTGGGATGTTTGAAAACGCTTACGGGAATCCCGACCGTGAACAGCCCAAACCAAACCCCTGAGCCGTGAACGCAGCTCTGACATCACGGGTCCACGCTGCGCCTTCTGCCTATTGAAGATCAGCCCCTCGATCTGTGACTGGCTGTGGATGGAGACGCGTTCAACCTCATTCGGCGAGTCCCGTGTCCGAGGAGTGGCCGCGCTCTCCGGGTTCATCCTGTGCGTAAACGATATTTTTTGTCACGTTTCCAAAATAAACTATCGGACCGTGGCTGCTGCGGAACGCAAAGGGTCTCCTGAAAGCAAAAGAAACTCACATTCGTGTCGCATAGAAGGGATTGTTTTTTTTTTCTATCCAGGGATTAACGGCAGCCTGCACAGCCTTATCTGGGTCACCTGCGCGTCCTGGGGCTTGTGGTTAAGGATCACTTGCGTGCATTCCCAAGGATTCCCACATCCTCTGTCCTAGTGAATATACTCTAATATTCCCACGCTTCACGTGGAAATTATATCATGGATTTGGTTTTAATAACTTCGCCGTCAAAGCTTGGTTAGAAGACGCCCCTACGCATTTGGATAGTATCGGAAACTGGCGCAAAATCAGCGGGGGAAATATGGCCAAACATGCTTCAGACGGGCTGGATCTGAGCAAGCTCTCCGACGAGGAGCTGCTGAGGCTGAGTAAGGATGAGCTGGTGAGGAGGCTGCGTCGGGTGGAAAACGAGAAGATGAGCCTGATGGTTGAGCACGGAAACATGATGAAGGACGTGAACCGGAGCCTGCAGGTCCACCTCCACGAGATCCGGAGTCTGAAGGAGGTCAACCAGAAACTGCAGGATGATAACCATGAGCTCCGGGAGCTGTGCTGCTTTCTGGACGACGACCGACAAAAAGGCAAGAAGCTTTCCCGGGAATGGCAGCGTTTCGGTCGCTACACGGCCGGTGTCGTGTGGCAGGACGTCGGGGTGTACCAGCAGAAGCTGAAGGACCTCGAGTCCAACCAAGAGTCGGTGATGCGAGAGAACATGGAGCTGAAGGAGATCATCCTGATGCTGGACGAGGAGAGGAACGGAGCTGGGTCCCGGAGCTCCATCGATAGCCAGTCCAGCCTTACCAACCTGAACGGGGGTTCAGTTACGGTTCGGGACGTTGGGGATGGTAGCAGTACCTCCAGTACCGGGAGCGCCGGTAGTCCCGACCACCATCACCACAACAACCACATTCACAAAACATCAGAAAGCAAGATAGCGTCGCTGAGAAGATCTATGGACGACCTCTCGGGCTCTCAGTTCCATAGAACCATTCCCAATGGACTTAATGGTAAGTTTCACTCCTAGCTGTAACTATATGGGTCATAGATTCAGTTCTATTTAGGCTGAGGTCTCAGTCAATGTTATTTTTTCTGGAAACAGTAGCCTGCAGCTCTAGTAAACATATCTGAAAACATATTTAAAGCGACTATATACAATGTGACTGCACCTGTGTCTCACTTAAGACTTCTTTAAATGTAGTCAAGGAGTCAGATATGGGCAGGAATCCCCTATTAAAAACTGAAGACTCTTGTTACCACACTGACACACCACTTATGGAGCTAAGTTCCCAATGGGCCAGGGTGCACAAATGTTTATGGGGCTCTACCCATAACTGGCTGCACATCAAGTTTGTAATGTCATCAATTAATACAGAGAATTTGCACTTTATACTGTTGGAGGGCCCCCTCTGTGGGTCCCCTCAGAACCATGGGTCCTGGTATAAGCAGCATCCCTGCAACCCTTGTATCTCCATCCCTGCATATGTGTGTGTGTGTGTGTGTGTGTGCTGCCCAGAGCACAGGAATGTATCAGGAGTGTGTCCCCACCTAGTCGTGACCCTGCAGGCCGAGAGGGAATGTTTGCTTTGTGGCTTGTTGAGAAGCCATTAAACACATGGTGTGAAATATCTGGTTCAGCACTCCTCGTGTGGTCAGCCTGACGCACATCTGACTGCCCAGAGGGACTGGGCATGGCAAGCAGTATAAATGTAGATTGAATGCAGGTGCTTGGTATTTCAATAGGTTTGCCTACATGCTCATTGACAACAGATTAGGTTGTGCATGTTTCATCCACTTTGATGTAATATAATAAAATACCATGCATCAGTACAACATACAGCGAGAAAGATATTGTCTTTAGGAACAAATTGGGCACCAGACCTAATGGATCGTCATCACAACCAACTCATAAAGGTATCATTGTCTCAAGACTGAGCACCACTTAAAAATCCATATCTGGGCTTTTTTAAAATTTCATCACCACCGGCTATAGATTCTCTTGAGGTTTCAGGTCAGGTTTGCCGATGAAAGATAAGCCCGTCATCGTCATTCAAAACACACATCTTTGGGTTACAGACTGGACTTTCAAAGACCGTCACTCGGCTGGTTGGGCTCTCTCTTGTAACCTTGGTGTTTGCTCACACACTAGACTGAGGTGGCTCTCTGGTGACAGTTTGCCTGACCTGGTCTGGCCCTGCACAGATGGCGCGGGCCTAATTACCTCAGCTCTTTGCCGGTGAAGTCAGATCTAATGAGGATTCAGCGCCCCGGCAGCGCCGGCAGGATGCTAAGTCACGTCAGCAAGTCACCTCATTCAAAACACAGCCAGAGAGGGATAGCGGCTAAGTTAGCTGTCAGCCACGCTTTCCGTCCGTCACATTCTCGCAGGCGTCGGAATGTTTGAGGTGCGAAGACACGAGGCTTAGATGGTGACGGCGTTGGTGCTTTGTAAGCCTCGCGTGCTACGTGCTTGGCAGGTTTGGCTGCGTGCAACCGAAACCTGCTGACTAGGACTGTAGAAGTGAAAAGAAATAATCCCAAATAGTTTGTGGGCTTTATCTGAAAATATCAATTCATTTACAAAATAAGCAAACGTGAATAAAACCATTGCGATTTCAGACACTAGTTTTGTGATATATATTTTACTTTTTGTCCAGGTCAGGTGACGTTTTCATTTTCAAACTTTTCCCACTCCCACTGAAACGAATGATAGAATATCGGGACGTCAGGCGGGGTAAATTCGACGTGAAGACTTCTATCATAGTTTAGTTAAAAAAAACAACCTCCATTTGCATGTGCTCGATAACGATGCCCTCTGACACAACAAAAAATGAAACGACCAACAAAAATCTCAGGTTTATTTCAGGTAAATGTATATTTTACTTCTATAATGTTCCGTAAAAAAAACCCCTAAAAGAAACACTGACCAACATCTGGCCTTAATTCAAGCATGACTCTCTCCTTGAGTTGAAGTTACCCAACTTCCTCAAGACTCTTTGGCATGTGCTTCACCACTGCCCCAAATAACTTTCTTCCCAGTCAACACGTTGTACATACAACCTTTAAGGAGCAGACAAACCCTGCTGCGTGTTCTCCGCGTCCTACAGACGCCATCAATGACATTGATTAACGCCAAACCATTTAGAATAATTCTAGGCATTAGCCTTTTGTCCACTGTTCATTCCAGTCAATGCAGGAAACGTGCAGTGTCAGTTTGCTGACTGTTTGGCGGTCTCTGTCACAAAGGTATTGTTTAAGGCCTAAGCCCTGAGTCAAACCTGGCATGGACGCTTTGTGCTTTAATAAACTGTTGGACAAACTCTATTGAGTTTGCATTTTAATGCACTCCGGCTTTTGTTAACTTGCCAGTTTAAGCTTGATTGTCTTTCTGCTATTCACTGTTGCGAGTGTACAAAACAGGTTAGCTATGGTTCAAGGTGAACCTGTCCAGTGCATTTGTCTGGGCTGTCTGTCTGTACACTGTGCGTAGCGTATATGCTTAATGCACGCTAGCTCATGTTCAACTCAAGTTTTGCTATTTGTTATTGCAGCTATTCTATGATGATTTTAGCTATTCTGGTTAATGGTTCATATGGTACTCCAACTCTTTTATGGCTGGTGTTTCATATTTTATGACTATTCATGTTATTCTATTCTGATGAATGTTCTATATTCAAACAAGTCTATCTATTCTGGTTGACGTATCATATTTTACTCTAATTCTATCTATTCTATCTCATGTGTTATATTCTACTCAGCAGTGTAAAGGTTGCAGTGGGAGGAGCCTGCTTCTCAGAGTTATAGCCTGTTTATTGGCTGGCCCTGGTCTCTGGCTTATTAAATCAACCAATGTGGGCGAGGAATGAGGTGCCACTGAGCTGCTGACACTCTCCTCTAAGGTTGGTTATTTACAACCTGTGGGGTCGTGTGGGTGGCGAGTGTCAGACAGAGCGATAGCCCCCTCTTTATTTACACCCCGATGTGCGTCTCAGCTGCATACGAGAGCTCACTTGTTCAGATTGCAGTGACTGTAAATTCACTGGATTAATCTTTTAGCACCCTAGAAGGAAATGCCACTGGGTAGTCTGTCAGTGGTGCATGTGTGTCCCTGTCTGTGTGTGTGTGTCAGATATACATCACCTCTCCTTTTGAAGGTTGAAAGGCTGATAGTGGCTGGACTGCTTGTGTGTGTGTGTGTGTGTGTGTGTGCGTGTGTGCGTGTGCGTGTGTGTGTGTGTGTGTGTGTGTGTGCGTGGCTGCGTGTGTGTGTGTGTGCGTGTGTGTGTGAGTGTCTGCGTGTGTGTGTGTGCATGTGTCTGTGCATGACTGCTTGTGTGTGTGTGTGTGTGTGTGTGTGTGTGTGTGCATGTGTGTGTGTGTGTGTGTGAGAGAGAGAGTCTCTATCAGAAGGGCTACGATGGCACTATCTTGTGGGTAAAGAGGAGCTCTGAAGA
>OMKK01086044.1:0-16757 GCA_900302305.1 Polymixia japonica
GTCTTTCTCAAACAAGCAAGGACGCTGGATGCGGTATGGAAATTAATAACTACTGCATGGACTAATTTTTAAGCGCTGTAGCACAGATTAAACAGGAGACCCCTCCACCTCTCATCAGAGACTGGTGACTGGTTTGCAGACTCCGGTGGATATTTGTTTTGCGAAGCTCTAATGTGGCAGCTTTAGAGCTAGGCCTGGGTACACAAAGGGCATTTTTTTGCAATTACTATTGTCTTGGGGACAAACAAGACATCTCATTTTTAAAAAGTGTCAGTGGCAAATGGAAAAGCCCTGCAGGTTTCCATGAAGAATCTAAAGGCGAAAACAATGTGCGACCACTTTGTGTAGTGTAGATAAACCAGCTATGACTAGCCTGTTACGACTGTCCAACAAATTCTGATCTTGTCTTGTACTTTATCAAACAATTAAATGAAATTAAGACATCCACAGAGATTATATAAATATGTTGAATAAAAGTATTGATTTTTCCGAAACAAACACAAAAAAATAATTTATTTCTAATTTAAAAACATTTTGACGACCCGACACAACCTGTTGTGTTTTTATCTGAATGACTGACTGAATCTGTTGCTTACACATTTTAGAAACTGCATAAATGATACATTATTCTCTTACATATGCATTTGTAACATGCTGCTTCCTCTCCAAGCGCTTTGCAACCCGCCTCCTTTTAATGCTATATCTGACTAATCAATGTCATTTGTGTTGTCATTGATGCCTGCTCTGTTCTGTACCCTATGGGGGGTCTTTGCTGCTCTCCCTGCCTTCAGTTTTCCAGTGAGGTTCCAGAACCATACTGCCAAATATATCCTACTGCAAGTAGAAATAAAAGTTTCTTTGACTAAAGTGGTCCTGACTGAATTTTTAGTAGAAAGTGTCCAGATTTGGCTACACCTCTGCTAGTTAGTTCAGGTTAGTTGACTGCCCAAAATGAAAGATGAAAGATGAAATGTTAGTGCTTGTGTTACTAGAGCAATACAGAGCCGTTGCTTTGCTTAAAATTGCAAGAGAGCTTCGCATAACTTGCAACGCACCGTGTTTTTTCCTCTGAGAAAATAATGCCACACTTCTTCTAGTTCGGTGGCAGACTAGATGCGTGTGAGGCCAAACCGGAAATGATCTCTGCCATGGGTTCCTTCGCCAAAACACTCATTTTTTCCCCCATTGGGTTTTGGATTGATGCAGAAAATAAGCTCTGTGGCAAACAAAGCTGTATGATATTCATATGTTTTGTTCAACAATGTAATCTTCACAAATGAACACCACTTTTAAGATTTTTGAAGCATAAATGCAATCTATATAATTTTTAATAGTTTATCATTGCAAGATCAGTGGAAGAGCCATGCCGAAAACTAAAGTGTCCAAAAAGAAAATAAAGTAGCTTGTCCCAGGTAGTGGAAGTACAACAATGACTAAAAAGTATATGCAAAAATATATATCTTTAATTAAATGTTTTACTTACAGGGTAAAGTGCAGGGTGCAGAGTGAAGGTGCACATGTTTCAGTCCATGTGAACCATCCTCAGTACCAATATTGTTTATCATGACCAGCTCCATACACAGCTACAAGCCACTGATTAGTGTTACCTTTGCAGGACCACTCCAATGTCATACATGAGGAGAGTAGCTCACTAGCCTCATTTTGCATAGTTAAATGTTACTACATTTCCGTTTGGAACCAACACACCACTAGCCACAGTCAGGCCTAATCTGGACGCTCACACTATGATTCCATGTATCGATGTGTCCAAATTTGGCCACCCATTCATTATCAACCAAAACAAAAAGACAGAATTCTATGACATAACATTTTTCATCCAACCTGGCAAGAGGCTTGACAAGAGGCAGCAATCTCACCAGCCTGTTAAGACTGCTTAGAACCGGTTCAAGCCATGTGTCTGTAGATGTGTTTGACTATGAGTTGGTACACTAGAGAAAGAGGGCAAGCGTGTTTACTAAGCTTAGAAAAAAAAAACGACCTTTCATTGTAGAAAGGTTTTCCTTGTCATATAATCGTAAGACAGTTAGGCTGATAGATAGGCTGTTTTGCCCTAAAGAGCAAAGTGAATCTAAGCCTTGCCTAATTTCAGGTTGTTGGATTCCTAGCTATTTCTAATCTAGTGGTTCTCTCAAATAATATTGGATCTGATACTATAGATTATTCTATTGTTCTATTGTATTACTTCTAGCATTTCTGTCTACAAAACATCTATAGTATTAATTCTTTGGTACATGTAAAGTTGCTAGCTATTGAATCTTGAAACAGTCTCTATACTACATTTGATGATGAACCTTGGACCTCACTCAGTGCTATACCTTTATTTGGAAACTTTTCATTCATCCAAAAAATTCAGAATAATATATTTTGTATTGAATAGTGGCACAACACAAGTCTCAAATTTCAGTTCATTTAATTATTGATCCCTGTAGATAATGGTTAATGAATTGAAACATTTTACAGTAAATTCCCTAGATTGCAGTTTCTCTATCTCTAAATTGATTGTAGTGGGTGAGATTACATTTTTTTTCTCCAATTATCCTCCTGTAGGGAAAGTGGCTTGTGGCTTGCTGCCTGTGGACTGCCTTGAAGGTTTAGAGCAGGCCATGGTTATAGTAAAAAACTGTGTGCATTTTGGTAAATGACAGCCATATTTGTCTACACCAAAAAATGAGAACATTAATAAAAATGTTTAATCGTTACGCAAACTGTCTTCTTCTTGTGGTAGCACAGTAGTTGTTTTTAGACAGCAGAAGTCACTCTTCAGTTGAAGGCAATAATGAAGTGCGGGCAAATGTATAATAAATATAGAAGTTGTAAACTACAGCAGATGCAGAAGTACAGTAATTACACAGAACGTTCATTGCGCACCAATTTAAAATACATATTTCATATTGGCCGCAAATCGTAAACCCGTTCAAATTGGGAACATGTGTCGCAGTCAGCTGCCTTCAACGCTGTGAATCACCAGACGCACCTTGGTCTTGTTTACCTCCGTACTCACGTGGTTCACCTGACTGACCACTCAATAGTTTTCTGTATCCACCATGTCTCCCCTTTGTCATCGTTGTTTTCCCTCTTCTGTCAAATAGGTTAAGGCACACATATCCTCTTGCCGAACTGACGTCTCCAGTTGGCTGTCTACCCACTGCCTCCAACTCAGCCTTAATAGAACTGAACTGCCTTTGCTTCCCTTTAATGACTGCCTTCTGTAACATCTCTACATCACCATTAACAACATATCAATTACAGTTTGCCAAGAATCTCAGTTTAATCTCAGTTCAAATGTTATTTGAGGCCCACATCCAGTACCTGATGCAATATGTCTGTACCAAAATGAAATCCTGGTGCTATCATACAAAAATACATTGACCCGTGTCCTGTTCTCTCTTCCTGTTAGCAGCCTTGTATTTCTGTGGCGACCTGCCATCGTTTCACATGGCACGTGTTTTTGATCACCTTTCTAAATGAAAGTGGTAGCAAGGCAAACATAATTATAATTGCATTGTCATTTAAATATTTTAATGTACAAAGATATGATAAACATCTCAAATATATTTTTTTTCATAGGACAAACATAGAGAGAATTGTCATTAGAGAATAGGCAGCAGGTCACATAAACGAGAATAACCAAAAAGAACAATATATAAATAGTAGAGTAGAGTAGACATTATAGCAAGGCAAAATCATTCACAATAAGCATGACAGGACACAAGACAGCATAGACAATATTGCATGAATACACTGGAGCTCAGACATTACCAGCACAAAGCTAAAGCAAAAAAAGAACAAATCATGTTAATATGCAGTTACAATTATTAATAATTATTAACTATTACTAGCAATTAGCAATTAATAACAAAATGTTGAAAAGTTTGTCACATGACAATAGATTATTTTCTCAAAATAATTAAAACATAAAATAGTTAATTCAAAAAAGGCAATCCAGCCACTCCAAATATAAGAAAATGTAGCAAGGAAGGAAATATTAAAAAGCCTTTATTGTAGTGGCTAAATTGTGGCTCATTAAAAAACCAACATGTTTCGACCACTGTAGGTCTTCGTCAGGGCTTTAAAACTGACAATATGGGCGTGGCCTCACCTATATAATAGCAGCAGCCAATGGGAAGCACTCACATGACTGAGAGAATAACATGACAGGTGAAGCAAATTGGAAAATAATGAAGAAAACATAAACAACAAGAACACATAAAATGAGATTACACAGAAATAAATACATGTACATCATAAATGGAAAATAGGTACCCATAGGTTTTATATAGGCTGTGAGAAGGAAAGAGAGCCTAAACAGAATTTTTTTTTTTTACAAAAAAACATATGAAGTCTATATCCTCATTGATACCAGGAAACTTTAACGCATCCAGTTGATGGATCCAAAAAACTTCCCTTTGGTTACGTTTCTGTATTCTGGCACCCCCCTGACCAAAGGTTTAATGTACTCAATGGCCTCTATGCGCAATAAGAAATCATTAGCATTGTGAAATTCACTGTCTAGCCATGGGGTAATCGCAAATCCTAATTCTAATGGCATATTTATGCTTGAGGCGATCCCTCAGGCATCTTTTTGTGCAGTCTATGTAGAAAAAGCCTTACACACGGACAAGATAGACAGCATATGACAAAAGTAGTGTTACAGTTAATGAAATCACTTTGTTAGTGTACTGTTGTATAACTTCTGCTTGTGTTAATATCAACAAAACATATAGTTTCGTTTTTTTGAGGACAATGCATACATTTGAAAGTGCCCAACGGTTTGGTCTGTTTTAAAGCCCTGAGGAAGACCTACAGTGGTCAAAACATGTTGGTTTTTTTAATGATTTAGCCACTACAATAAAGGTTTTTTTAATATTTCCTTCCTCGCTACATTTTCTTATAATTGGAGTACCTGGATTGCCTTTTTTGAAGTACTCTGTTTTTCCCCGTTTTCCAAGAGCACCCGACACACTTTTGATCTATCTCTTTATCTGTTTGATTATATAGAGCAACCAGTCATTTCAAAATAGTTAATGTTTTAAGTTAAAAAAAAATCTCACTTGCAGTGTTAAATCACTATATTTACGCATCAAACACTAAGCTTCTTTTACCCTGACCCTCTCTTTCCAAATGACAGCATCCCAAATCTGCCAAGCTACCCGGGCGTCTGGACATCTGACAGCAAGCTAATTGGCTAACTACTCATCAATAATATTGGGGGGAAAGGATAAGATGCATTTATTCAGGTCTTAAGTGATGAAGCCAAGTTCATGCAAAAATCCTGTTAGTCTTTGATCCATTCCCTTTGAATGTGCTGACAGTTTGACCACAAGGTTTTAATCAAATTCAGTGTAGCATCCACTGTTTACTTGTTAAAGCTTGTTTACATAATTTGGTATATCAAAGACTTCAATGTGATGCTTTAACTAAACCTTATTTACGAACAAGTTTTACACATGAAAGAACCATTTCCTATATTAAGTATAATGATATACCATGAACCCAGTTCCTGGAAGTGTGAGGATGGCATAGTGCAGGTCAAACAAGACATTGCTGAAAACTTTTACGAGTTGAAAAGTGATTTATTTTTTCTTAAAATCAATGTATCAATGTGCAAAATATAACATTTGTGTGAAGGGGTGGGCACAGTGGTAGTGGATATCGTTAGGATAATTGCACATGCAAGCCTCAGTAGAAAGTAGTCAGACAATGAGTCTTATTTCAAATCAACACAGTCAACAATAAAAAGCATTTCTAAAACTCGGTCTACATTGGTCGCGACATGAGCAGCACACGTCAGTGACATGCGAGGCTTACATTACATTAGTGTCCACAATGGCTGTCAGCGTGACATGAAGCGCATTGCACAAGCAGCCAAATATTCTCCATCACTGATATGGGAAAAAAATAAACCGCCCGCTTGATGATGAGGCCCCTTCTCCGCGGTGCTGTACCTGGCCTCTCTGACAGCTTCTGGCTAATGTAGAGCACGGTCGACTCCCTCCACCTCCTGGGACAAAATGCCAGCCCTCGGCTTGACGCATCAGTCTGCAAGACAAAAGGCAGAGATAGGTTGGGGGTGTAGAGCAGTGGCTCCCCACAACAAAACCCTCTCAAACACTAGCTGGCACTGCTCTGTCCACTGGACCGGATCTGAGGCACCCTTTGAGGTTAGGTTGGTCAGGGGACTGGTCTGCTCCAAAAAAAGCTGACCTGTAATAGCTGGCCAGAATGCCCTCAACTGCCTTCTTTTCATCTTGGGCCTTGGGCAGGCCGCAACTGCAGCTGTCTTGTCTCCCTTGGAACGCACCTGCCCGCCGCCCAAGTGGCACCCCAAATACTGTACCTCCCTTCGTCCAACCGGACACCGTGATCCGTGACAACCACCTCAGAGACTCGAGCGACAAGGCCACGTGCCGCACACGCTGCCTTCAGCTGCTGCTATGAATGATCACGTCATCCAAGTAGTAGCGGCAGTATATGAAGTGCGAGGATGCAGCACCTGCTCCTTAAGATGTTGAAAGGTGGCTGGGGCCACAAACAACCTGAACACAAGCGTTATGATTTGGTACAACCCGCATTTTTCGCTGGAAAAGCATTACTTATGTGTTACTTAGTAGGTTTACAGTTTACTTTCACTTTCCACACCGGTAAGATGTTGGCCAACCCGAACAAAGTGGGCTTATAGGGAGGGGGGCCTTAAAGAGACAGGAGCTAATATGGCTTGTTTCAGACAGAGCCTGAACAGAGAGGCTGTATAAAGGGCCAGTATAAGATAAATAAGGACTTTTTTGAACTGTGAATCATGCAAAGCTACTCTAGTGGAGTCCCAGCATAAACATAAAGAGGTGTAAATGAGCAAAATATGACCCCTTTAAGAACTTGCATTTTATTCTTTTTTTTTTCTTTTTTTTAAGTTCTCTCTAATTTCTCTCTAACATAGATCTGGTGTTATTCACATATGGAACTCTGAATAATTAACCAGACCATCTGATTCTTTATTATGCATATTTGGTTTTACAATTTAACATTTGTTAACATGTATTACATTCATATTTCACATTTCTTTCTTTTTCTTTCGAAGTCTTTTTTCCCTCAAAAATGATAAGCATTTTTCACAACACAAATATCCTTATATGCATATAGTTCTATAGTTCTAGTAGGCTAGTATACATATTGTTAACCTGTATTATTTTCTTCTTCTGTCTCATTTTTTGTTCCAGTCTAACATTTTTCATTATTCAGATGAGGCTCTGGACTCTCAGCCAGCCACTCTTATCACAACGACCAACTCTGCGTCTTCCTCCATCAACCCCGAGCCGAAGATGACAGTCTCCATCAAGCCCTTCAGATCTACAACTACACGGTTTGACAGGCAGCTACGCAGCACCAGTTCAACTCTGCATTCTACTTCTGCAACTACGCCACACCAAGCCATCTAAGTAACCAATCTACATGCTCTTCTGTTCAAATATGTTGATGCAATTTTGGTTAATGTTTGGTTAGAGAGTGTAGAAAGGTTAGAAATAATAACTTTCCAGAATCTCAGAATTCATTACTGTTTCACATTGTGATACCATGGTCATTATATCTGCATTGCTTATTGTAAATCATTCATTTATTCCTTAGTTTAGTAGTATAGTGTTAATAGTAGTTAAATAAACACTTCATTGATAAAGAATCAGTCTCCATTGTCTGTGTACATAAAATGATCTGATCCCTGCTTTTGAGTCAAGAACTCACGCAACTTCAGATAGAGATTAATTTGATTTATTGGTTATCAGTTTTCAAAGTGTGGTGCCCAGAGTTAAATTTAATTAAACAGTAGAAATACAGAACATACCTAAATTTGGTGTAAATCACCTCATATTGCTACATCTGTCTCTGACTGCAATCGCTCAAAGGACTTTGCTGCTGACTGTTCATCAATGGCTAACGGCACATCTACCCACATAAAAAGATTATACAAACAAAGAGGTAACAGCCAGAGTACAAAATAATAATGTATGTCATTTAGACTAGATCGGAATGTAACCAATGAAGCTGCCCATTTGTATTTTTTTCGGAATTATTCACAATTCACAATATGATAGAAAATTGATTCATGAACATTGCATCAATTGAATTAAATCATAGCCTTTTCAATCGATGCACCATTCTGAATCGATTGATCATTATATGTCTACTGCCTGTATTATATGTTCCAGCAAATTCATTATTATTATTATATTATGGGCGGCGTGGCTCAGGAGGTGGAGCGGGTCGTCTAGTAACCGGAAGGTTCCTGGTTCCATCCCCGGCTCCTCCAGAGAGTGTGTCGAAGTGTCCTTGAGCAAGACACCGCTAACCACTCCTGATGAGCAGGTTGGCACCTTGCATGGCAGCCTCTGCCATCAGTGTATGAATGTGTGTGTGAACGGGTGAATGTGAGGCAGGTATTTATTGTAAAACGCTTTGAGTGGTCGGTAGACTAGAAAAGCGCTATATAAATGCAGTCCATTTAGCATCACTAGATTATGTGAGTAGGTAATATTCTCATTGTTTGCTGACGCTGTGCTTTGCAACCTTCAGTCTCCTCAATTGCCTCTTTAGCCATTTCAAGCAGTGTTTTATAAGTGTGTATGCGTATAATTTTCTCCATAGAGGACAAAGGCATTGCAGTCCTGTACCCAGAAGTGCTTATCCAGTGGGTTCAGAAGCTGGACAAGGTCAGCAAGGGGCTTTGTGAAACTGTCAATCACAGGCCAATACAATGAAGTCCAGTTAATCTTCTGACCCTCTACAGTTCAACACCATTTTTTAATGCAGCTTTCTGCACAGCAACTGTTCCAGCTGAAAAGACATCTGTTGTCAATCTGTGGGTAGATACTGGACTTCTGCGCAGATAGATGGCAGTTTTTTTTTTGCTGCAGGGACCCTTCCAATCCTTTCTGTAAGAGCAGTTGCACCGCAGGAATGTGTGCTCCCTCCCGCCCTCCTCCATCTACACCAATGACTGTAGCTGTTTGGCACCAACAATTACCCTATGTACAGAACAGTGAGGGACTACAGGCTATGTTGTGGTAATGTAAGAAAATGAGTCATCGTGAATGTGTAATTCTTCTTCTTCGTCGTATGGGCTGGATGTTATGTCCTCTCGCCCCAGGTCCCGGTCGAGGGGGGTCTCTCACCCTCTCCTCTCCGGGTCTGTGTGAGGGGTCACCCGGACTATACATCCGGGCACGCCCCCTGTAGCCACGTCATTGACTCATCATCCAAAACCGTCAGACCACGTATACCGTTGGGTGCCCGGTGTAATTGATGACTATCAAAGTATAAAGTATCAATATGAAATTGTTAACTATCACTGTAATTCAGACGACATAAGGAGATATCTACAATTCACACAGGTGCAAAACAAGCTTACATTTTTATATCTGTTACTCAGTGTCTTGTTGTGTGCTCCTTTAGCAGTACAACGCTGATATACAGTACACAACAAAAGTTGTTGAGTTGTGTTTGAGCGACTATGCTGCTGGCACATGTCCTTCACAGTGCATGTTAACCACTTTAAATGTCACTCTGCCAGATGTGTCAATCACAATATGCACACAACACTGATTTCTACTAGGCTTTATATTTCCTACTCAGACAAGGGGAACTTTACATGTTGTGGCTGTTTCATGAATAACTGCAATTCCACTCTTAAAGGATTTGGCCGGTGTGCTAGGACACCAGGTTATTTGTTGACATCGTCTGTGTCCAGATGTAAATCGGCCATGACTGTGCGCGTTCCAAAATTGGGCAGTTAGCATTGACGTTGACGTCCATTCTATTCCAAACGAGTGTTCAGCAGCTCCCACAGCTGTATCCTTGTTTTGTCCAACACAAGTAAGCACATACGGACTGCCCTGGCTAGATAGTTTTCTCCAATAGTTCCCACAAATGAATAAATCCCCAAGTTTTGATTGTTTACACTCCACTGCGCATGCTCACGGACTTAGAGACTGAGAGGCGCGTGGTTAGAATTCTGAGTGAAGATAGTGGCTGTATGTTAGGCTACCAACTGAATGCTGTAAGCACCTTCAGCAAGCGCAGTGGCGTGTAAACACAGAATCGCAACTTGTGGATTTGTTAATTTGTGAACACTATTGGAGAAAACTACCTAGCTACCATTTGTTTACAAATCTCAAAAAAGAAGCAAGGCTGTCAAAAGAAGAGGACTAAACTATGAGACGTCATTCTGGACGAAAGTGTGTCCAAATCACGTTCACGAGCTTGGAAACACGGTCGTCTTGGGGGTCATCTTGGAAAACACCTCCTCTTCTTCCTCCTTGGTGTCCGGCTTCAACTCCAGTCTGTCTGCGTCTCCTACTGGGAAAGCTAAACTCAACATGTCCCTGAACTCAATAGCCGTGCACCGGCCAGTGTCAACAGTCTGGCCACCGCCAGCACCACCAGAAACACGCCGCTCTGCCACCTACAGCAAGGTCCCAGAGCCTCCAACCACCGCCAGCACTACAAGGACATGGCACTCCATCTCCACCCAGGTCAGGAAGTCCTCTGAGGTGGAGCATTCCAAACCCATCAGGTCTACACCTGTTAAGAGAGCTGAACCCAGCACTCCACGCCACCAGACTCCTTGGGCCAAGGCCAACCGCAAACTTAAGGACCTCATCGTCCCAACTCCCATGAGGCATCTCCACTCATCACAGTTCCAAGTCTTCCCTCGATTCATCTTTTCAGCATTTATTCAGCTGTGAGGTTTCAACAGCTTCCATATTCTACCCAGAATACACAGTGACACCCGAGTTCCATTGCAATCGGTTCATTTTTTGGCAAACTTCTACTTTTTGGTGCACACCCGAGTTTGGTTTGTGTTCTCACCTGCCCAAACATACCGAACTGAAGGGCTAAACGCACCAGGGTTCAATTAAATCAAACTAAAAACGGCAGGTGTGAAAGCACCCTAAAACACGACATTTGAAACATGATGTCAGCCAGGTACCAAAAGTGGATTATAAGAGACATTTTGCTACTGTGATTGTTTAGGGATGATGTAGGCAAAAGATAGAACCCATTTTGGGTATGATCCAGCTGATAATACATTATTTTCACATAACACTTAAATTTTGATTTCATGACAGAAGCTGCAAATATGGTAAGTTAACACTGAATGATCAGGCACAACAAAATGCTAATTATCTTGGTAACACACGTGTTCGAACAAAGAGTTATGAAAAACAGACTACGTGTAAATTCAACCTCTTTACTATTTGGCTTCAAGTTAGACACCTCCATTTTAAGCCCCTGTCAAAAATGACAATCTCATTAAATAGTAATTTTATCCCGTGGAATGCCCAGCTTATTTACGTCTCCTTCACCTAAATTTCCCCTCAGAAAGTCTCTAATTGAAATGTCCAGGCACTATGACCTTGAAATGTTAATCTTAAACTGAAACATTTATCTCTGTCTTGTCACCAGTTTAACTTCTGTCCTCTGATCAAACATGTTGGAAAAGCCAGGCATTCATCACCCCGTCACTGTTGACCAAATGTGATTTATGGAGGGTAACTCAGGAGCAATGTTATTTTAAACTGTTTAAAGCAACACAATAAAGAAAAATGTGTGCATTTCAACAAAAGAGAAAGGCGATAAAGAACACACTTTGCTTAAACCACTGCACCCTCATCTGTACATATTTTGAGGCTGTTATTCTGCTTCTCTCCTCCTCCTATACAGTATTTGGATTAAAACAATGAATGGCACATGAATTATTAGTAACTATGTCTCGTGAGTTCTAAGGTTTTAATTTGTGTACTTCCAGCCATACAAACCATGTTTTTGTAAAAAAAAGAAAAAAAACACGTTTTTTTTAACATAATACTCAAAGTGCCACGTACGATTATCCAACTTATATGTGGCTATTGCCACAAGTGTTGGTGTTTTGTGTACTCTTACTTTAGTTTAAGAAAAATAGGTTGAAAGATAGCTATGCCCTGGTGTAAAATCATGCAGCCCTCCAGGTCAAACCCACAGTACCATGTGGTTTAACCCTGTTCCTACTCTCCAGACATCTTGATACGCTCCTAAAACAGTTTGCTACACTGAACAAAGGAGACTTTCTTTCTGTTTTTAAGGGTTTGACAAGTCTTCTGAGAAGCCTCAGACTTCATCAAGCAAACACAATTCCACTGCAGGATAATGACAGATGGAGAAAGAGGGCGGGAGTGTTGAGTATTAGATGTCAATCTCTTTAAAGATAATTGTGAGGGCATATTGCTTCAAAAGTATTACCAACAATTTGTCTACTTCTGGTGTAATAATGAATTCATAAATAAAGAATGTTGGATCCTACACTATAAGATTTAAAGAGGAGAAAATAGGCTCTCAACAATTTTATTTGCTATCTCATCAATGGTTACATTGTAGCAAATGTTACAAAATAACTTTTGAGGATGATTTTATTGCTTCTGTAGGCAACTGTGTTTTCTATTTAGCTACAATGTATGGCTCAATGGAAAGCTTGGTAGTGCATTAATCCTCTCATGGTATAAAAAGTGTTATTTGTACTTGTGATGTACATATTCAGATGTTGACCGCATTTAAATCATTGACCATTCATAGTATATTTTTGGCTGGGCCGCAACAGCGGGGCCGGTCTTATAAACGCGAATGTCTGTGACTGACTCACTGACTGACTGACTGACTTTATTCGACATGCGAGGTTACATGACATACAGTTGTCACGCTAAGCTAGCCATATAATGGGAAAAAAAGAGCATGAAACACTGTACGTCATGTCACGTGGGAAATCGAGCCACAGCATCCGCTTCCTCTGACCCACAGGGGAGGCTCCTCAGGCGCCAGGACGCCAGCAAGTGTCCATTAATAGAAGTGGGGTAAGTGGTCTGGGTCGTCGAACTGCCAGTCTCCTGTTTGGGTCCAGAAGGGAGGTATGGCATGCCAGTAAATACACAATACCAGGCTCTATTGGATACTGGCTGTTCGCAGACCATGATTCACCAGCGCTTGGTTCAACCCAGGGCTTTGGCGGAGGCATCATAAGGTGTGTAACGTGGGGATGTTCACAGGTATCCAGTGGTGACAGTTGAAATTCGCTGCAAGGGCAAAAAGCATAGAGCGAAGGCTCCTGCCTCTCACACCGCTGATGGTCAGGTACACTTGTTTTACTCTGCCTGCGTTTCCCCACGTGAGTGTCTGATGCTACTGATTCTGGTGCCTCACAGCAAGAAGGTCCTGGGTTCGATTCCCGCCTGGGTGGGGTTGGCACTGTGCTCAGGTGGGTTATCTCCCTGCCTTTCTGTGTGGAGTTTGCATGTTCTCCCCGTGCTCACATGGGGTCTCCTCCAATATGGACCCCAATTAAAAACATGCAGAACACTACCCTGTCCAGTCAACTGACCAAGACTGGACAATTGGAACTGGTCCCCGGGCGCCGACTGACAAGGCTGCCCACTGCTCCTGGCTGCCCTCCGGAGGAAGGATGCACCATGGATGGGATAAATGCAGAGGACTCATTTCGCGGCCACCTGTGCATGTGCATATCTGGCTGCCTTGCATGTCAGTGTGTGTTTGTGACAATAAAGCTTTCTTTCTTTCTTTCTTTCTGATTCCGCAACCTGGTCAGTTTATCCGTTTCGTTTCGTTTTACACACTGCCTACCATTGCGGTGGTAATTTAAAGGGCGCTTTTCTCAGGCGATTTATTTCCTGTTAAGCGAAAAACTTGCTGTGCTACGTTGGTATGTTGTATGTATGTTGGTATGACACTAGTCCAGTTTCACTACCCTTTAAAACATGGCTGCTTGCAAACTTACTGCTGTTTATTCATTTCCTGGTGTGTGACGTAAACTGCGTCGTTGGCATTACAGGATTGAGATGGGACAGGACAATTTTGGACAGTGTCATACTCTATTGTGGACTGCACATTTGACGTTTATAAGGGGGTAAAAAGCACAGCAAATGTAGATGGGACTACCTTGCTCACAAGCCGCAATTGGTGAGGTGTATGCAGTAGTGCTGTCTTTGATAACACCCTTCTTGAGACCCTTCTTTCATTTGGTGACGTGGTCCCTAACCTCTTTGTACTGTGTGGGAGGTATACACAGGTAGTGTAACTGGCACATCATCTACTACATGTATCTCATACATCACCCTATCTCTGTAGCCTAGGACCTCATCTTGGAAGCAAAATACACAATACAACATGCAAGTATGATCATCTGAGATCATGTACCCTTGCCAGCAATCCTGGCAGTAGAAGTCTTTTCTACTACTTGACATTTCTGTAGTCTGTATTCTCTGAAAGGCTTCCCTCCAGTTGGAGTCTAGCTGTCTTCCAAGGGTAATGTCAAACTCTGCCATCAATTGTTTGTGTGTCTTCGCTATGTTAATTCCAATGAATTCCAGTGCCTGGCGCTGATTCTGTAAGCTCCTTACCCTCTGGGTATTTGACTCCTTCTTCCCTGTCACAGGCTGTTCTTTAACGACTAAGAAGCCACACTCCGATATGGTTAACCCCATAGTTTCTATATCCAATTCAACATATCCTATGTAAGGGATTGACAATGAGTTGGCTCAGGTTAACTTGAGCCACTTAGCTGTAGGGATAAAATCCTCGTCCAGCCCTGCTGAGCACTGCCAGAAGAAAGACTACACAATAGGGCTAGCCTGGCTCCTTGTCTATATAACATAACTGGGACCCCACCGATGTTGACGTCAACCTCCCGACACTTACCCGCCCGCTCAAGAAAGCTTTCACAAGTGTCTTGGAACCTTTTCTCTCACCTGGCTCATCACAACCGAGGAAGCTAGTTTAACTGCCCGGATGTACTCGCTGTTTTTGGCTGGCTTTCTGAATTGTGTTGCGAACCTGGCAATATGTCCTACCCCTTTGCTTTTGAAGCAAATAGGCTTTCCATCTTCAGTGAATTGGGGTTTAGACCTAGGTTTCCCACCCTTGTCATGCCAGATTTCTCCCTGAGCACGAGACCCTCCTTCACTGCATTAGCTAGCACCCCGAAACCTTTACCCTGCACATACATCACCTTAACATCATCTTATTATATATCACACATTATATTCATGCTCTTAGCAACCTTAGTGTTACTGGGCCTGTCTTCTAGGGACCATGCAGTGGTTTCCTCACACACATCAACAGAGTAGACAGGCTTCTCCCTAACAATTTTGAGCAGCACTCTGCTGGGAGAGGAATTTCTAACACCCTCAATGAATTGGTGTCTCGCAGCTACCATCGCATTGGATACTACATCTGGCCTCTGTTTAAGGGCTAAGGGACCTGGGAGAGTGCATGTGAATACTCCTAAAAATCTTCACCTTCCCCTTGTTGACGACCATAAAAGCTCTGAAGCAGCTCAGCTACACCGCGTGTTTCTCTGTAAGCCTCCCTAAGAAAAGCGAAGAGCTCGCTAGGCTCTTTTGACTCCCCATCCATACATAGTCTGACCTCTTGTGATGCAGACTGCATTGTCATTAGCTATCCGTGACATTGTTGAATGTCTCTGACAACTTAGCTAACGGTCAGTCTCTCGGAACCCCGTTGAACGCTATGGCGACGGTGTTTGCTTCCTCTCCCGCGGGTGATCTTCCCGCTTCACGTCGTCGGTGTCGTCTGAATCTGGGCGGTCTGGTCACTGGTGTCAAACAGCAACCCCCCGGCAGGCCTCGCCATCTTGAATCCTTCTACGTCCGGCTCTTGGATCAGGCTTAAGCACTGAGACCGCAAACTGCAACCATTATTTATACACTTCACGAAGCCCCCCTTACCTGCTTTAAAATCCAGAGTTTCCAAAACGAAATTGCCACTTCTAATTTAGCAGAACCCCACTCATGGTACAAAACTGTAGCCTGGCAAATTTAAATCAACAAAGGGCATAGAATTTATATGCCGTTCTTTTATCTGGACCACTCTTAAAAGTAAGAGAGTGGCATTAATACATTTGGAAGATTCTTTTAGAGTCGAATGAACATGGTGGACAACCAATTTCACCGACTAAACATTCACAACTCACATTTAGAGCGTATTAACACAGTTTAGAGGACAGTGGTGGAAAGGAAAATACAATAATGCTGTAAAACATTAAATCTATTCATAACTTCAATCAGTGGCAAATTCTGTCCTGCTTATAAAAAGAAACAAAAGACTACGTAACTTTAACCTTCACAGTTCTTTTTGCGCTCTTGGAAATAAAATACTTTTTGCAAAACACATGGTACCCTGAACAACCATTTAACAAACAGAAATACTCACCACCCAATGAGGAAAGTGAGCAGATGTGTTTCAGTTAGCAACACCCAAGCACGTTTCACAATCTGTGAACATCAACGCATAACGTGTCATCCTTTATTATGATTACAATGAGCACCAGCGCACAGGGTTAATAATCTAAATAGATCAATATCTTTGCCACACATAAAGTGGACCCTACTGGAACCGTGCAGTTGACAAAATGGTTGTCTCTGATTGTCTCCTTAATTTCTCTTGTTCATATTTCCACCGGAATACTTGTCTCCCTGCCTCCCAACTGACTTTCTACACACACACACTTCACAATACACACACTAAGTGTGCTTCACACACACACACACACACACACACACACACACACACACACACACACACACACACACAAATATAAACACATGTGATATAACATCACATCACATATATTACACACAAACACAAAATCATACTCACACACACTTATAAATAAAAATCTTTCC
>OMKK01086086.1:0-13535 GCA_900302305.1 Polymixia japonica
ACATTACAACACATCACAACACAACACATCACATCACAACACATCACATCACAACACAACACATCACATCACATCACAACACAACACAACACATCACAACACAACACATCACATCACATCACATCACATCACATCACATCACAACACAACACATCACAACACATCACAACACAACACATCACATCACATCACAACACATCACATCACAACACAACACATCACATCACAACACAACACAACACAACACAACACAACACAACAAATCACAACACAACACAACACAACACAACACAACACAACACATCACAACACATCACAACACAACACAACACAACACACCACAACACAACACAACACACCACAACACAACACAACACAACACAACACAACACAACACAACACACCACAACACAACACAACACAACACAACACAACACATCACAACACAACACAACACAACACAACACAACACAACACAACACAACACAACACAACACAACACAACACCACACAACACATCACAACACAACACAACACAACACAACACACCACAACACAACACAACACAACACAACACAACACAACACAACACAACACAACACAACACAACACAACACAACACAACCCATCACAACACAACACATCACAACACAACACAACACAACACAACACAACACAACACAACACAACACAACACAACACAACACAACACAACACAACACAACACAACACATCACAACACAACACAACACAACACAACACAACACAACACAACACAACACGACACAACACAACACAACACATCACAACACAACACAACACAACACAACACAACACAACACAACACAAAAGCACAAACATGGCCTTCCTGAGTCACACCTGTATATGTTATACAAACTCTCCAAAATCCAGTTTTATCTAAATTCCTTTGTTTTTGCAGTTGATTTGATTTACTAGAATAATATTTCTGTGATGGAAACAACACGTTTGGAGGATATATGATTTGGCATTGATCCACTGCAAGGATTTAACTGCAATATACAAATGGGTTTAAAGAACATGGACACTCAATCCCATCAATCCTGCATCAGATATCATAATATTATGGAAAAGTTAAGCTTCAGCTCAGTCTGAACGTTAGATAGATAGAGATAACAGGAGTATGTCACACTCTTGTACAGGTGTTGATTTTGCCAGAAAACAACAATCTTCCCCATCAATCCCTATTCCACCAATGCAATTGTTTTAAAAATGTGGGTGTTTGCCTCACATTCAAAGTTAAATTAAACAAAAGTGCCTCATGACGGCCACCATGAAATGTGAGTTGTGTGTTTAACAAATGCTTTTCATTCATTTACAGAATTTACAGGCCATTGTATGAAAACATACAGGGTTCAGGGACTGCTTAATATCAGGGGTAAATATAAATACTGATTTTCAACAGTAAAATCCCCAAGAAAGCTCCCTTTCTCCAGATGTCCAGAGGGCACGTGAGAAGGAATTGTGGCATCATTTGTTAGTCAATTGTGCTTTGTCATTGTTTAAGAAATCAGCAGACTGCTCACCGATGGCTGACCAATGGGAGAAGGAGGCTCTGTAACACACCCATCCTGCTCACAAGATCTGTCTGAGATACCCACTCTGTTCTGCTCTTAGTGGCCCCTGAAAAAACACTATTAGATAACCATCACCTAGAAAATTCAATTAATTTTCTTCCCACAAAACCTTTAATGTCATATGATAAATGTGAACCAGATGTATGTTTTCTACATGGTTTGAGATAAAAAGAAATAGGCTGATTTGTGGCCCATTTCTGACCCAATGAAATTCTGATGAGGGAAGGATTGTGTTAGAGAAATATGAAGAAATCTAAATCTAAATTTAAAATTTGGAAGATAACTCCTTCAATATACATGTAAATACTTCACCAACAGGCAATCTGTTTCATATTTAATTGGAAATATCATCATATGACATTGGATTAAAAGACAATGTGTAGTATAAATTTGTATCACAAGGTTAAACTGATCAAATAATTCTGTCCTCCCCAAAAAAGACTTGGTTTCTCTGTTATCCAATATCAGTTAAATACCACAAGGCGTAACAGGCAAAGGATTCATAGGCTAAAATTACATTTCAGAAGTCCTTATGAAATATTCCACGTTATTCCATGTCTAACATTTCTTGAATATAAATATAATCCTAATACACACAAAGGGGTCAAGTACAGAGTTTGGGGAGCAAATTGGATAATTTTGAACCATAAATGACAGTATTTATGGCAATCTTAAATTTCAACTTATAAAGTCACCAGAGCTGAGGTCAGCCTGAGCGCTTACGAAGCGCGCCGAGAGTTGTGAATGATTCCCTCAGTGATTCATTTTGGACGAGGTTCAATCCCCGCCCACTCACCTCCAGCCAATGATATCAGCTTATTCAAATGAGCCACTAATAAAAATAACTTGAAGCGGCAACTGTGACAGACCTCATAAGAAACTTTACTTCTTAACCGCAACTGAATACTACTTTCAGAACAGGGTTCTGACTTATCCCACTGGATATAGGCAACTGTTGAGCCAGCATCCAGGGAACTTTTTATTCGTGACTTCACAAGAAAAATTCAGTAATATGGGAAAAGAAAATATATATTTTTTGATTGTTTGGATATTTTTGGCAAAACGTTCTGCAACTTTGTCTTCCAGCCCTGAACCCACCACCGTTTTTGGTAAGAGTATACAAATAAAGCAATTTTTGCCTCATATGGAATGTTATAGTTTTTAGTAATAGAATAATTGGATAAATACTCCTCGCTGCAGTTCTAAGCAGCTCTGGTAAAGTAAACATTTGCGCTAACGAGAAGCGGCTTAATGAATGCATGTCGCTCCGTTTTAACCGGCAGTAACCCTGGAAAAGTCTTTAGCGGTGCGGGTCTGCAGGTCTGCACCCCATTCAGCACCATTCACCTCTACGGGCACCTATAGAAAAGCGACTTCTATGGCCTTTTTGTAAGAACAGTCTGAAAATCGGAGTATTTGTAATTCAAATGAGGAAAAAAAAAAGTACGAGAGTCCAGTGGAAAAAAAAATTATAACATTTTTTGAACGGTTGTTTTAGAGCATTGTTCTTAAAAATGTTCTAAAAATCACACATTTTGAATTGTTTCTGTATAGTTGTTCACAATGTTGAGGCTGTACCGGCATACTTACTTTCTAGAGATTGGTCATCCAGTTTTCAGGGAGGTATTCGCACTTCGCATTGGGCCCTTACAGTATTTGAGCCATTAATGTTATGAAAACTTGCTGATAGAGGTGCGCTGGAGACTAAAGGGGGCGACACTGTCATGCTCTATGCCCAACAAGATTTGGCGAATGACTTACTCTGATGGATTTGCTGGAGACCTGGTATAATAGAAAAGAGTAGGTTAAGTCATTTAAAGTTTTCGTTCTTTTAGATTGTAAATAATTTATTTTGTCTTCTGATACTAGAATCTAAACGGCTACACGATTGTTGCATAGTGTCTACCTGTTTCATGGTCAGAATCTCAGCTGAAAGTGTAATTTATTGTCACCCCTCTTCATTTCTGTCATACCACAACAATCTATTGCATGGACACGGAATAAGCCATTTTGACTAATTAAATTGTGTGTGTGTGTGTGTGTGTGCGTGTATTATAACAGCAAACACGACGGTGACCGCTGCTCCCCTGCCTACCACCACTGAATGGATCACAGACTTCTCTGACATCGTGTCCAAGTTCGCCCTGCGCACCGCTGATGTTCCAGATGATGACCTCTGCTACATCGTGCCTGGCCAGCCAGAGACCGTTGCAAAGTGTAATTTCAACCCAGAAACACAGAGCTTCATTATAATACATGGCTGGACGGTATGTCAAATGTCAAGTTTGTCTACATGTATTTACTAAAGGGAAGAGAAATTACATAAAACCAAATTATGGATTTTAGGTGAACTAAGCCTTTAGAATTGCATTTTGCATAAAACATAAAATGAACAGTGTTTGAGTCTGGCCCAAGTTAGCAAAGAAGATAATTGATTATGAATATTTGTTACTGTTGGACTAACTCAATCCAAATTACGACATTCACTATTGTGAGATGAATACAAATTTATAACCCCCCAAATAGTTTGAACAATTACAGCCAAGATAGATAGGCTCACTTACACGTGATGAGTTAGCCATGCATCCGATCCATGCACCTCCTCCAGTAATGTGATTCAGAGCCAGTCATCCAAGGTTTGAACCTAATGACACATTGGTTTCTCTCCAATCACAGGAAGCAGAATGAGGGCTAAGGCCTACATGTCAATGTCAATGTATGTTTGTTTGTGTGTGTGTGGGTATATGTCAATGTCAATGAATGTTTGTTTGTGTGTGTTTGTACTACAGGTCACGGGGATGTATGAGAGCTGGGTACCGAAGCTGGTGTCAGCTCTTTATGAGAGGGAGCCCAGTGGCAACGTCATTGTGGTGGACTGGCTGAGTCGTGCCAACCAGCACTACCCAACGTCCGCTGCCTACACCAAGCTAGTGGGCCGCGACGTCGCCAAGTTTGTTAGCTGGATACAAGTGAGTGTTTTGGTCGAGCATCTTGCTGGTTGACAGCTGGATCATGTGTTCCAGAGCCAAAACTAACGACAGTTGGGTTTGGCTTCTCTAAACTTACATACTACTGTGGTTGTTGGATGACCAGAATATCACCGCACTCGTTCTTAATTTGCCAGCATGTCTCAGAAACACAAATTAACCCATAAAGGACGTTAAAATAATTTGTATTTTGTAATTTGTAATTGTGACAGGGTTGTAGCTGGCGATGTAATGTTTTGGTATCTAGTGATGCTGCGGATATGTTTTCCGCCTGGTTATCATTTTACACGCCCTATAAAGGCTTTTTCAACCGTGTCTGTGGCTCACACCAGCCTCCCATTACAAGGTGTTACAAGGCTCAGTATTGATTCATATTGTATGTGAAGCTTAGCGGAACAGCCGTTTGTTTGAACAACTTCAAGGCTTTGGCACAAGCGGTTTTTTTTCCGTTTTTTTGCCCTTTGTTTATTTGAGGTCTAGCTTCACGGATTGTGGGCTTTTGACATAGCATACACTGCTACATTTAAAACTAGCCTCTCTGTATATTTTCATTCATCATCTCTTTCAAAGTTGGTTTTACAAACGCACGTAAATCCTTGTTCTGGATTATGTCCCAAACCTTGTAAAGGCTTCAATAGAGGAATACCGTGTCAGGCCAAGTTTAGAAGAGTGTTTCTTAACTCGGTGCAACGGGTCTGCAGTGCTTGCTTTAAAATGCTGTAGAGAGGGTTATAACATATCAAAGTGTCCTTCCTTTTCAGAAAGAACTGCAGCTGCCTTGGGAGAGGGTCCATCTGCTGGGCTACAGTCTGGGAGCTCATGTGGCTGGCATCGCTGGAGACCTCACTGACCATAAAATCAGCAGGATCACGGGTGAGAGCAATAACACCACTAGATCAATCCTCGGCATATTCTAAATTCAGACTAACAACAAGGGCGTAGATGTTTCATTAAAAAAAACAGAGAGGTCAGGCCTTCAGTCCCGATCGGCTGTATCACACTCAAAGTTCTTCAGATGAGTGGATATTTTTTTTTACGGTGTACTTTCCAGCCCTGCTTGTAAAAGCCGTACAGCGTACAAGTATAATCTGGTGGCCATTACATTCCTGGCTCTTCTTGTACTGGATGTGTACATGCAGTTAGTGGGTGCCAGCCAGCGGGTCCATCCCCCCTGTTTGCAACTACGAAGTTTATACAGCTTTGAAGTCTTTCTGACCTGCTTAGAATAATGGTATGTTTAGTGTGATCTGATGCAGGAGCTGGGAGAGCAGCAGACCATTAAGGGCCTGTAATCACTGCCTCGCATTGTTTAGCTTCTGGCCGAGTTTCAACGGTCTACCGAGCTGCGCACGGCACAAAGAGGCTTAACCAAACACACACTCCAATGTTTTCACGTAGCGCATTAAAGACAGCTCATTCCATAACACTGATCTGTCAAGAAACATTTACCCCCCACCCCCTCGGTGTCTGTTTTATCCACTCACAATTTCTTTCGACGTTCGGATTTCGTTTGGCCCAGCTGGGATATTCCTCTAGTGTATCGCTGTGTAATGAGACTTCGCAGTGGTGCGAAAATTAAAACGCATCGGCGCAAACATTTGTTTTGAACTTTTACGAAAATGCCATCTGTCCCTCTGACTGTCCTCGCCTCTCCTCCGCCTCTCTCATCTCTTCTCCACTAGGTCTGGATCCTGCCGGTCCCACTTTCGAGCACGCAGACAACCAGTACATCCTTTCCCCAGACGATGCCCAGTTTGTGGACGTCCTGCACACCAACACCAGGGGCTCCCCGGACCGCAGCATTGGCATCCAGAGACCCGTTGGCCACATCGACATCTACCCCAACGGAGGCACCTTCCAGCCGGGTTGTGATATCCACAACACCCTGATAGGGCTCGCGGCCGCTGGCATTAAGGGCCTCCAGAGTATGTAGTCCAAAGTCTCACTGCTGTTTGTCCTTTACTGCACTTCTGCTTTGGACGTTGTATTTTGGCTACTGTGTTGTGGTCGTCATCTCTACAGACAGCATACATATGCAGTGAGCGTCATAGTATGCTTGAGCAGTCGTGGATTTGAATGACTTACTTTACTGTGCTACATTGTACTACTACTCTGTAAATTACTGTATGCCACCAGCCTAGACTATATACATTGTCTATTTTGAGTTCCTGTCCATGGTACTGCAATCCTTTCTAAACCTCTTTAATTGCATCATCCCTGAATCTGCCGAAGCAGTGGTCAAGTGAAATGTGTGTAATTTCAGTGTTATAAATTGTTTACATAGGTTCATTTAAATTTTGATGGTGTCAGCGGGTACATTAAAGCTTTCAGCGGCGCGATTTAAACATGTTTGCTTCCTATCCTAACAACGCCATCTGTCAGATGCTAACAACGCGTGTCAGACACGATCCATACGGCACTACTATGTGGTGAACTATATGGTGCAGGCCAGAGATGTCTCACGTGGTTTGAGAAAGCAATGCTTGTGTTTTCTGACCTGCTTGCTCAGCCGTCATAACCGCTTTAACTGCGCCAGACGGAGTTAAGTTAGTAATCATCCGGGCGCAGTCACAACCGAATTATGAGACGTGGTGTAAGCAATTTAAATCTGCACACATAAGAAAGACATTTTCTGTACAGTATGTTTCCTGATGTTATGGAAGAGTGTGACCCAGAGGATCTAGGACCCCGCACGCCTTGTTTCATACCTTCACTGTCCTCTCTGCTGCAGATATGGACCAGCTTGTCAAGTGTTCTCACGAGCGCTCCATCCACCTGTTTATCGACTCTCTGGTGAACACTGAGCAGCAGAGCATGGCTTTCCGCTGCAGCTCCCAAGATGCCTTCAACAAAGGCCTGTGCCTCAGCTGCCGCAAGAACCGCTGCAACAAGCTGGGTTACAACGTCCACAAGGTCCGCACACCCCGCAGCGCCAAGATGTACCTCAAGACCCGTGAGATGATGCCATACAAAGGTAAAGACCAGGAAGAATGACTGACCATGCTTGATATGAATTTGGTAGCATTCAGACATATTAAATTTGCGTCGTTCAATGGCCAATTTAAATTACAACTTCCATTAAGCCATTTCTGTAGACAAGAATCTGTGTTCTGTGTTGTTAGCAAAGCTCAGAGCCGAATAGAGGAAATAAGTTTAAGTATAGCCACTGCAGATTAGTCTGCCTGGATTTATGCACTTCTCCTGGATTATTGAAAGCTGAGTTAATTGACATACTGCACATACTGCACTGTACGCAGAGTAATCCTCAGTTAAGAGCTACTGTTGTTGAATGTAATTATTGTAGCAGTGGCTGCTTAATGTGGGAATTATCTTAAAACAGAACAGCCCGTTCATGTTGTATTGGTACAAAGACCACAATCACACAGACAGACAGACAGACAGACAGACAGACAGACAGACAGACAGAATACCCTCAGTGGTCTGTGTCCTAAACAGACATATATACTATATATATACTGTATATATAGGGGCACATGCACGTACACTCCTCCTTCCCTGATTGGCACAGCCCAGTGTAGCAGGTAGCGTGTTGGGGCAGCGTCAGACAAGAAAACCAAAACAAGCCAAGAGATAAAGGAGTGTTAACTGTGTAAGGTCACATGAGGAGGAGGTCATGGGTATTTCAGTGGTCAGGGGTCAGTTAGGTAATGCGACACCTCTGCAGGAGTCACTATCCATGGAAAGTTACTGGATACTGGATATCCAGGAAGTAAAATTGGCTGGAGGACAGCTTTAATGATGTACTAGTATGGGAACATGCTTTAACCATGGGTGAAGGGGGTGTGATAATGACCACTTGTCAGGGAAGTTTCAAGCTGTGAGAGAATGCATCTAAACTGGAGAGGCTGCAGGTGTGCTCATGTGACAATACACTAAGGGTACAGTTGTACTAACAATACTCTCTCTCTGTTTCTCTCTCCCTCTCTTTCGCTCTTAGTTTTCCACTACCAAGTGAAGGTCCATTTCTTCAGTCAGGAGAAGCTGAGCTTCGAAAAGCAGCCACTGAAAATTTCTCTGTATGGAACCCACGGAGAGAAGGAGAACATTCCCTATAAAATGTAGGTATCTAAATCGGTGCAGTCTTAATGAACAGCCATACAGTCAGCATCACACATGTGTGTCATTTCCGACATTCTTCTAAGTCAACAAACAATGCAAAAGTGCACATGTATGCATAAATCACACGTACACACACACAAACGCACAGGCACACACACACTAATGCACACAGGCACACACACCAATGTATGCATGCCCTGAATGCCTTAGTCCGTCATCAGCAGGCTCTCTCTCACAGATCATACTATTCTTTGAACCTTTCAGACCAGTCCTAAACGGCAATTCTACTGTGTCCTTCCTGCTCACCACGGACGTGGACATCGGAGACCTGATGATTGTAAAGCTGCGTTGGGAGAAAGATGCCATCTTCAGCTGGTCAGACTGGTGGGGGAACAGCAGGTTCCACATCCGTAAACTGCGCGTCAAATCTGGAGAGACCCAGTCAAAGTAAGTTCTTCATGACCACTACCTTCCCCCTCATGTCTCCTAGGGGGGCTGAAAAATGTGCATGAATAGAATGGAATGCAATAGAACGGAGAAGAGGTTCTTCTTGGAACCTTGTGGCCCTTTGCCTTTGGGTGAGTGGAGGATGGGTGGCTATTTTAAACATAAAGGATGTTAATTGGTGTTCTTTTTAGTAGTGCCATTTAATGGATCTACTAATGACTTTTTTTGTGTGTGATTCCAGGGTGATTTTCAGTGCTAAGGATGGAGAGTTTGCTCACCTCATCAGAGGAGGAGAAGATGCAGTCTTTGTCAGGTCACAAGAGGACAACATGAGCCGCAAAGATAGACTGTAAGTTGAAGAGTTGTTTTCTCCACTAAACCTTTATCATATAATCACATTTGTTTATATCAATAGACTGAGCCACATCATACAGCGATACACAAAGGACATTGAGAAATCTTTGCTGTACAGCACAAATGGTAGATGCTGAAAAAGAAGCTTCATTGTTATCTCACTTTCTTTCCAGGATGCACAGGCTGAAGATGCAGGGCAGTCTCTTTGGGCAGAACGAGGCTTGAAGCTGCACTTGAACGCACCTCTTCATGCACATCATCCATGCCTATATACTGTACATAGCCAAAGCTGGACAAAACAACACTGGGAACACGTTTGCAAGAAACACGTACGGGATGTTGGCATCAGTATGCACTGTACCTCCACTCCTGAACAACCTCACCTCTCCAACCCCAAACAAAACCTACATAACCTCGTCCTCACTGCTGGAAATCAGTCAGCTGTTTTTGTTTTCTCTTGTCTTCCAATAACCTCTGCTCCTGGAAAAATGTGGACATTTTACTATTTCTATGTCTTTGAGCAACTTTTGCTGGCTAGCTTTGTAATCATTTGTTTTTGTTTTGTAGCCTCTATATATATTGTTTATACATTTTGAATCTTTGAAACTGTGCTTTTGCTTGCCTAAGTGAACTTGGTTAATTGTTTTCGATACAAATGATTCAGAGTGATAGGCATAATTTAGGCACATCTTTTTTTATTTTATACAAAATGATCTTTTCGTCTCTAATGTTTGTCTCAACCTAACCACTAACTGCCAACAATCAAGCGGGACCAAAGATATTGTTACTATCTACTGATTGGAGTATCACAGTGATCCTTGTAAATAGCTTTTATTTTCAATCAGTATTATATATATTTGAATATAAGTTGTGTGTTAATATCAGATTGAGTCCTCTTTTTTTTAATTTCATTTTGGTTATTGTGTTTGGCACTGGTCACTTTAAAAGGCTCCCTCTCCCCAACAGACAGTTTGATTACATGCTCATTTATGTTGCTGCCTAATGTTTTAATTTGACACTGGCTGTAATGAAATTAGGTCATTTCCTAAACATTCTGATGGCTAGATGCTCCTTTACGATGTCATTAATGGGTCAGCGATGTCTCACCTAAATGCTTTACCTCTCTGATAAAGCACAATCTACAAAACTGTGTCTTTGTCTTTGATAGGTTAAACATTACAAAATTTCTGAAAATAAACATACAACCCTTTGGTATCGGTGATGGACTGTCCTACATAATAGCCGTAATACATCCCAAGAATATTTCATATTCTATTTATTGAATGTACCTGTATATATTTGTACATTAAGCTGTAATATATTTTGACAAGTTTGCATTGCTCTCTGTGTTTTTATAGGTGACGCATTTTGTGATTTCAAGTGCAAGACTTTGGACAGATCAATCAAATTGGTCTCCAGGCCATTTACTTTCATGAAGTGAAATGCAGTGCACTGTATGAAGAAAAAACCCCATGATGTTTTAATAAAGCAATACAGCACATATCCTGATACTCCTGACTATTCAAGCTAGCCCTAACTAACCTATTTATTCCTATTCGGGGCCGTGGGGGCTTGAGCCTGACTAATACTCTTAAACAAAAATTATAACACATTTTTAAAAATCATAGTACTTTGGAAACAATAGTAGGTGATCTAAGTCGTGACTTGACATGACAAGACTTACAGACTGCTTCCTCTATATTTCAGAGATATTGAGTGAGGAACCTCTGGCAACAATTTATGAAGCACTATGCCTTACTATAGATGTTTGTTTTTAACACAAGTATGGGTGATCTACCTGTCCCTAGTAAATTCTTGAAATAGCTTGTTACTGTGTTAGTAGCCCTGTTTGTCAAGCATAGAGAGGTCATTGTAGTCTAGCCAACACCGGCAGCTACTTATATCCAATGTCCAACATGTTCTCATAATAGTTCACATAGTCTCTGAACCTGCTATTCTAAAAATTCAAAACAAGTTATGCAACACTGAACCACTGTAGCCTACAGTATGACTGAAATGATAAAAATACTTTGTACCTCGACTCCCTGAGTTTGGGATTAGTTCCCTGGAAGAGACACCCACAGGACTGTGTAAGGGAGGAACGGCATGAGGCAACACTTGGCGTCTAGGCAAAGTCACTGAACTGAAATATTGTATGACTATTAATTCATACTGCCAACCTTACAATTTATTGCTATTTTACTTGGTTAAACAACCAATTCAATGTTAAGATTTTGGTAGAGGGAGAGCTTGGTAGAGGGAGAGCCTTGAGGACTGAAAGCCAACTTACCAGCCCAAATCGTCACAAAAAAGCGAAACCTACATATCACCTACGATTAGCAGCCAAAGCATCATTAAAATAGTAATAAAAGCAATTACATTGCATTACATTTTCGGCAGTTAGGCAACACTATTTCCCAGCACTACTTACAATAAGGACAACAACAGAGCAAGCTTAAAGTGTCAAGCTTGAAGATCTCCGTTTCGTTGTCTTTGGCGGCACCTATGGCGAAAAGTGGTAATTGCAGGTGTGTAATTGGACCTCACTTCAAAGGGAAAATGCGTCACTAATGCTAATTTGAATGCATGGCGGGGAAGTCGCCACAGACACGCGGTTCTTAATACTCATAATACTGCAAATGCAAGGCCTTTCACCATTGTGTTACCTCATTTGGCGATAGATAGTGACTTAACAGACATTTATTTAAACGAAAATCTACGGAGATCTTCGAGATTGCCACTTTAAATTCCAAGATCACCATCATTACAAGTAACCACCAGAAACGAGGGCAAGGGTCAGAGTCATAGTCCCCTGACATTAGATGTGGCAAGATATTGCAGAATTGGACCGATAACTTGGTGAACTTCCATGTTTTCTCACTTGGTCATCATGGATACATATGAGGGACTAACATAATGCCTCTTCACTCCCAGGTAATTGCTTATTTAAACAAAGATAAACTTGGTACTCTGGGGCTTTCAGGAAATTAGGAGAGTAAGAATTTTGTTTGCATCTGACTTTGTCAAGTGTTTCTTTGCCTGACCCACTTAAATATTGCTGGCAACTTCTACAACAGAAGAGGTTAAGATGGGTTTATTACAATAGTAATCCGCTGAACAAAACAAGCATACGCAAAATAAATTGGCTATGAAAATGACAAGAAGTGGAAATAATTAACATTTGGCGTCATGAAGGACAGTTGTACATTTCCAATATAATAGAAACAAAACAACAACTTGATATGATGATATAATTTCATTTCACATGGGCCTAGTTGTCATAGATGCACCTGCCATTCCAAGAAAGAGCTTTGGAAAGAGGTCTTGGAAATCCATAAAATTCCAGGACATTGTGCCGTCTCAAAAACTCTGCGGTGGTGTTGTTGCCTTCAGTAATCTCTTCCAATTGTAGTCTTCCCCTGACAAAAGTTCTTCTATGTTCTACGGTGCTGTCCTGAAAACAAATGAACTCACTCCTTCTTGGCCACTTCACTCCACAAGCAAAGACAACAGAACACACGCAGCAGGAATGACTCCATTTGTTTTCCTGATTCCTCCATTGCTGCTGTACGGGGAAATGTTGACAAGTTCTCTGAAAAAGCAACAACACATTACTAAAGCCAGATGGACAGCAACAGGAGCAACTTCTGGTGAGGACAACAGTGTGTGTGTGTGTGTTTGACAGAGAGAAAGAAAGAGACAGAGATAGAAAGAGAGAGTAAGAGAGAAAGAGAGAGTGCAAGAGAGAAAGAGAGAGAGATAGCAAGAGGTAGCAGGAGAGAAAGAGAGTGAGAAAGAACAGGAGACAAAGAGAAAGAAAGAGCAAGAGAGAACGAGAGCGAAAGAGCAAGAGAGACAGAGAGAGAGCAAGATAGAGCGAGAGAGCGAGAAAGAGAGATAGAGATAGAGATGAAGTGAGAAAGAGAAAGAGAGAGACAAAATGAGAGAGAGAATGCAAGAGATTGAGAGAGAGAGAGAGACAGAGAGAGAGAACAGGGCATACATAGAGGGCTCACACTACACTTCCCCTCTGTCCCACCTGTTGCAGCAG